>PVHY01028065.1:0-15592 GCA_004024945.1 Uropsilus gracilis | reverse complement strand
CAGGGTACCACAGACTCAAGCAATCCCCAGCCTCAGCTTCCCAGGTAGCTGGGATTACAGGCATGCGCCACCATACCCAGCTATTTTTTGGAACTAGGTCTCACTATACGGGCCCCAGGCGGGACTCGAACCGCGATCCCTAGCCCCTGCCGCTTCTTAGGCTGAAGCTTACAAGCACGAGCCACCGTGCCCGGCCTTGCACCAGAAAAAATTAAATACTTGGGAATAAACCTAACAAAAAACGTGAAAGAATTTTACAAAGAAAATTTTAGACTGCTCCTAAAAGAGATAGAAGACATAAGGAAATGGAAAGACAGTCCCTGTTCATGGATTGGAGGAATTAATATTATCAAAATGACCATCCTACCAAAGGCAATCTACATATTCAATGCAATCCCAATAAAAATCCCAATGACATTTTTTAGAGATAGAACAAAAATTACTGAAATTCATATGGAATAACAAAAGACCTCCTATATCAAAAAGCCTCCTGACCAGAAAAAAAGAGAATGGAGGTATTACAATTCCAAACTTCAAATTATACTACAAAGCCATAATAATTAAAACAGCATGGTATTAGTATAAAAACAGACAGTCAGACCAATGGAACAGAATTGAGTGCCCTGAAATAAAACCATACATATATAGTCAACTAATCTTCAACAAAGGAGTGAAAAACGTACCTTGGAACAAGGATAGCCTCTTCAATAAATGGTGCTGGGAAAACTGGACTAAGACATGCAAAAAAAATGGACCAAGAAAACTCCCTTACTCCTTGTACAAAAATCAGCTCAAAATGGATAAGAAACTTAGAGGTCAGACCTGAAACCATAGCATACATAGAGGAAAACTTGGGCAAAACTCTCCATGAATTACAGTTCAGAAATCCCTTTCTAGAAACATCTACAAAAGGCAAAAAAAACGAATTTCTGTAATTTTTGTTCTATCTCTTTGAAGAATGTCATTGGAATTTGTATAGGGATTGCGTTGAATCTGCAGATTGCTTTTGGTCGGATGACCATTTTGATGACTTTAATTCTTCCAATCCTTGAGCAAGGAATGTCTTTCCATTTCCTTATGTCTTCTTCTATCTCCTTTAGCAGTGTTTTAAAGTTTTCATTGTATAGTTCTTTCACATGTTTTGTTAGGTTTATTTCCAGGTATTTAATTTTTTTTTTTTGGTGCAATAGTAAATGGGGTAGTTTTTAAAAATTTCTTCTGTGTGTTGGTTTTGTCACCACCTACCTTACTCAACTGATTTATTGCTTCAAAGTAGTTTTTATGTGGAGTTTTTTTTATTGTGTATATACAGAATCATATCATGAGCATATGATAAAAGCTTCAATTATTCTTTCCCTATTTGTATCCCTTTTATGTCTTTCTCTTGCCTTATTGCTCTAGCTTGGACTTCCAGTAAAATGTTAAAAAGTAGTGGGGAGTGTGGAAATCCTTGTCTGGTTCCAGATTTTAATTGAAATGATTTTAGTTTTTCCCCATTTAGGATGATATTTGCTGTAGGTTTGTCATAGATGATTTTTATTATGTTGAGGCATGTTTCTTTTATTCCAATTTTTACAAAACTTTTATCATGAATGGGTGCTGGGCTTTATTGAATGCTTTCTCTGCATTTGTTGATATGATTATATAGTTTTTCGTTTTCTCCTTATTGCTGTAGTGGACTATGTTAATTTATTTCTGGATGTTGAATCATCCCTATGCCCTTGGGATAAATCCCACTTTGTCATGGTGGATAATGCATTTTATGTATCTTTGGATTCGATTTGCCAGGATTTTGTTTAAAAAATCATTAGGTAAATTGGTCTATAGATTTCTTTCTTAGTACTGTCTTTATTTGGTTTTGCATGAGCGTAATGCATGGTTCAAAAAATGTGTTTGGCAGTTTTCCTTCTTTCTCAATTTTTTGGGAAAAGTTTTAGTAATGCAGGCATTATTTCATCTTTGAATGTCTGGTAAATGTCATTTGTGAAGCCGTTTGGTCCTGGGCTCTTTTTTATGGAGAGTTTTGTGACTGTTTCAATTCCGCTGCTTGTGATTGGTTTATTTAAGTTCTCTATTTCTTCTTAGTTCAATTGTGGGTAGTTGTATCTAAGAATATGTCCATGTTGTCCAGGTTGTTGTATTTGTTTACATATAGCTGTTCATAGTAATCGCTGATTATCCTTTGGATTCCTGCTGTGCCCACATTAATGTCTCCTCTTTCATTTGTGATCCTGCTTATTTGAGTGTTCTCTCTTCTTTTCCTTTTGAGCTTTGCAAGGGGTTTACCAATTTTATTTATTTTTTTTAAGAACCAGTTTTGGTTTTGTTGATCTTCTGGATAGTCTTTTTGATGTCTAGATTATTTATTTCTGCTTTTATATTTATTATTTCTTATCTTCTGCTGGGTTTTGGGCTTTTTTGTTGTTCTTTTCCTAATTCTTAGAGTTGGGAGATTAAGTTATTTCTTTCATTACTTTCTTGCTTTTTGATATCAGACTGCATTGCTATGAACCTTCCTTTTAGAACTGTTTTTGTTGAGTCCCAGACATTAGGCATTTAGAAATGTTGTGTCTTCTTTGGCATTTGTTTGGAAGTAGGTTTTAATTTCTTCTTTTATTTTCTCAATTACCCAGTCTTTGTTTAGTAGGTAGCATGTTGCTCATTCTCCATGTATTGGACACTCTCATTGCTTTCTTTTCATTGTTGATTTCTAGTTTGATTCCTTTATGATCAGAGAAAAAAGTTGGTACTATTTCAATCTTTGTGTATTTATTAATGTTTGTCTTATGTCCTAAAATGTTGTCAATTTTTGAGAATGATCCATGTGCATTTGAGAAAAAAGTTTACTCCTTTCTTTGGGTGTGTAGTATCCTATATATCTCTAATAGGGCTATATGATCAAGATCTTCATTCAGAGCTTTTGTGTCCTTGTTAATTTTTTTCGTGTTTATCTGTCCTTCGGTGAGAGTGGGGTATTGAAATCACCTACTACATATATATTTTTGTTGATGTCTGTTTTCAGTGCTTTTACTGTTTCATGAATGTTGGTGGTCCCTCATTTGGCAAGTACATGTTAATAATTGTTATGCCATTGTGATTTTGTCATGTATTGACCCTTTTACCATTTTATAGTGTCCTTCTTTATCCCTACTTGTTCAGCTTAAAGTTTGTGTTATTTGCTAGTAGTATGGCTACCTCTGCCTTCTTCTGGGGGCCATTTGCTTGCTGAATTGTTTTCTATCTCTTTTACTTTTAGCCTATGCTTATCATTAGAGTTCAGGTGAGTTTCTTGCTGACAGCAGAATGTTGGGTTCTGTTTTTTTGATCCAGTGAACTACTCTATTTCTTTTCATTGTTGCATTTTGACCGTTAACATTTAGGGTGGTTATTGACATTTGAGGATCTGAGATTATCATTTTGGTAGTTATTTTGAGGTTCTACTAACCAGTTCGTTCTGTTGCTTCTAGTCAGTTTTCTGTTGGTTTAGGTGGTAGGATTCCCTGTAGAGTTTCTTGAAGTGAAGGTTGCAGCAAATATCTGAAGACTTTATTTATCTGAGAATGATCTTATTTTGCCTTCATACAGGAAGGAGAGCTTTGCAGGTTATAGTATTCATGGCTGGAATTTTTTGTCTTTAAGTTGTTTGGATATATGGCTCCAGTTCCTCCTTGCTTAGGGTGTTTCTTTGGAGAAATCTGAAGTCAGCCTGATAGGTTTTCCTTTGTGAATTATCTGTTTCCTTTCTCTGGTCAGTTTCATTATTCTTTCTTTTCTTGAACTCTTGGTAGTTTTTCTAGTGTGTGTCTTGCTGTGGTTTTCCTTTTGTTAAAATAGTTTGGTGTTCTTTGGCCACTTGTATATCTATCTTCATTTCATTTTTTAACTTGGGGACATTTTCCCCCATTATTTCCTTCTTGGTTTCCCTGACCCTCTTCTTCTTCTGGTATCCCAATGGCCTGATATTTCCTTTACTCAAAGTATCTGATATAGTTCTGACCTTTTGTCTTCTTTCTTTGTATTTCCCTTTACTTCTCTCTATTGGTGTTTTTTTTTATCTCAGCATCTTCTAGGTTGCTCATATGTTCCTCTCTTTCCTCTAGTCTATTTTCATGGCTTTTACCTGCCTTTTAAACCTCTTCTATTGCTCTTTTTTGACTCCTGGTTTCCATACTTCCCTTTTTTAAAGGATTGTATCTCATCCTTCAGATCTTTGAGTTTCTCATATCAAGTTTCTCTTTTTAAAGTTTGTCTATTTCGATCTCTTAGCTCTTTAATTGAGGTGAGTTGGAATTCTTTCTCGCTTTTTTGCTCTTTAGTTGAGTCACTCTTAGCTATTTTTTCTTTTAGTTTATCTACCTCTTCTTTCATCTCTTTGATTGTTCTTATTATGGTCAAATGAGATTCGTTGTCTGACTGGAGACATAATTCTTCTGTGTCTTCATTATTGCAATGTGAGGGTTGTCATTAGGTGGAGTACTTCTTGCTTGAACATTTGTGGCCTTTTTCCTTCCTGTTTGTCTTTGGATTTGTTCTATGCATTGGGATACTGTGGTTCTTGTATTTGTTGACATGTTTCTTGGTGTCCTTTGCCTTTATGTGTTTATTTTGCCTTGTGCTTGTGTTGTTGTGTTTGACTTTGTTTTAGTAGACTTTTGTGTTGGAAGGTGCTCTCTTACATTTAGTGTGTTAGCCACTGGATGTGGTTTTCAGTTGTTGGCTCTCCCTACTTCTTGGGAGATTCCAACACCCCCCTCCCCCATCTGTTAGGGGAAATTTGCTGTTTTACAATTCTGTTTCACTTTGCTACATCTACTGCTGCTCATGGTTTGGGTTGAGCTTGCCTCGTTCTCCCCTTTAGGTCGGGTGTGCACTCTTTTCTAGGTTGTAGGTGCTACTTGATTCTTTCTCTTGGTTCCATGTGTCTGCCAAGACTTGGGGTTGGTTGGGAACTTCCGCTGGATTGCTGACTTTGTTTGAACTGCCAAGGGGCTGACTCTGGGTGACCTGAAGTTGTGTGCCCAAAGTACACCCCATGCTGCTGAAATGCCCACCTGGTGCCACAAACTGATGGTGTTACTTGGCACCGTCTGTTGTGATTATCCTTAGGTACTCACAGCAGAACCACCAGGCTCACAGCAGTTCCCCAAAACTGGAATACCTTACTCAACTAGGCCAGTAATGGATACTGAATCAGAGAGCCAGTATCAAAGCAGATGCTCGACCAACATCTTAGGGCAGAAAGTGGGTTGGAGTGATTGAGGCTGGATTCCAGGGCAGGGTGGAGCTGTGACCTTGGGCAGGTCATCGTTCCCCCCAGCATGAATGCCTTACTCACCTAGGCCAGGAATGGAGTCTGAATGGAAGATCTGGTGACAAAGCAGATGCCAGATCGATGTCTTAGCTGCCTGAGGGAGGTGCGGCCCTGAGGACTGCTCTGGAGCAAGACTGCCCTCCTCGGCACTCCCAGGGATAGCTGATGCACACCGCACCTTACTGAGCGACCCCAACGGCCAACTGGGGGACCCTAGCTGGGTGACATGGTTGCCGCAGCAGTGGCTAAATTCGTCTCCTCGTGAACCTCATGGTGGCTCAGGTCCCTTTCCACTGTGTGCACGAGTGCCTGCAAGAACCCACAGCCAGGGAGGGAGCTGTGTAAGCAATGGCCCTGGATTAGGCTCTAGAGCCTTGGTATGCTTGAATCGGCATTGTGTGGAGATGCCGAGTGGCCCTGGGCTAGCACCTGGTGTCACTAGATTTCCCAGCCTGTGAGCACTCTGCTTATTTATCAAGTTTCCACCAAGAGAAATACAAACCAAGGAGAGTAAGATGCAGTTCTTTAAACCTCTTTTATTCATCCATGGAACCAACTGACAAAACCAAACTCAAGCCTGAGAATCCCCTCCCACAACCTCTCTCCCACCCCCCATCTTATTCCCCTTTCTTGGTATGGCAGTTAAAAACTGGGAGAGGAAGCAGGTGGGGGGGATTTGCAGGAGGAATGAAGAGAGGAGTTTGAGACCACATGAATCTAAGCGCTCAGAGATTTTGGCACCTGGCAAAGGATGCAGGAGTAAAACCTTTGGGGCACTTTGAGCATTGGGCCCTGAAGGTAGAAGCCATGTGATGGTAAATGAGAGGCGACCTGGAGGAAGTGCTGAGCCAACATGCAACCCGGAGAGACCCTCGATGCCTACTCCTGAGGTTTGGAGGCAAAGGGGCATCATTAGACTGTGCTTAGGACTGTTGGGCCAAAGGGTGACTTCAATAAGATAACTGCCACTTGTGGTTTTAAGGACTTTTCATTTTCTCTGTTGAACTCCTTTGTTAATAAACACTGTTGTTAAACTGCATTTTGAGTGGCAATTGTTATGCGAGGGTGAAATGGAACTGAGGCTTGTAAGATGGAGGGCTTTGTTTCCCCCTCCTCTTTAGACCTGATTTCAGTTGGCGACTACAGCAGGACAAATCACCTGTGGTTGACCAGGTCAAGGATAATTTGCCTTGCATTGGTCACCTTAAAGTGGAAAGCAGTTGTAAGATTTTGGTTTAAAATGCTTTAGTAAAAAGTAGTCATGGCCTTGAATTGGACAAAACTTGTAATTTGTCTATTACTTTGGATTGTAGTCATGTGTTTAAAATGGGTCAACTTTGCAATGTTCCAATTGCTTTGGATTCTGTGGCTATGCAGTGAAAAACCCTGCATGCATTTTGACTATCTGTTCCTTAAAAAGTACTTGCCTATGTCAGTATGTACACCAGTTGGTAAAAAGAAAATTGGAAAGCCCAGTATAACAATACCAGAGCAAATCCAGTATTTACTCTAGAAGCCAGATTTAGAAAGTGTTCGGAAGTTCAGGAAAAAGCAACAGACAGTATGGATTGAATGTTTATGCAGCTACAATCATCTGAATAAGGGTGGGAACCTTTCTGGAGTTCTGTAAGGTTAAATGGCTTGGCCTATTTCCCCTCCTGGATACTTACTAATTGTTGGATACTTGAAACCTGGATGCGTACCAATTGTTGGATACTTTGAAAATGCCATAACCTGCTGATATTGTATTTGGATGCATTGCCTGATTGTATTGTATAATGAATATAAGCTTTGATAACTACTGTAACTGAAGTTGGTGTAATGACATGTTTAACTAATTGTTGGATACTTGAAACTTGGATATTTAGTAACTGCTCTCACTGGAGTTGATGTAATGACATGTTTAACAAATGTTGTTATATGTGGAGATAAAGAAGGTATAGGGTTATTTTGGACCAACATAGATATGTTGGGTTTGAAAACAAAGATGGGGGGATGAAACTGGGTGCCACCTTCCCCCATTGTGGCAGTTAACAAGGTGCTCTTCCCCATTGGGCAGTGGCAGTTATCCTGTGCCCCCTTAAGGTGTTCCTCCCCCACTGGCCGGTGGCAGTTAGCCCCTCCCCTCCTTTGGTGTGACAGTTAAAACTGCCAGAAGTGGCAGTTAGAACAGGAGTTGGACGACAAGCAGGGGGATAAAAAGACAAGACCAGAGACTAGGGGAGGACAGAGAACTTTTGGGGAGGAGAGAGAACTTTTGGAGAGAGAACTTCTGGGAGCAGAGAAGTGAGAATGGCAGGTGGGTAGAGAGTAGAACAAGTGACCAAGCTGGGCAAAAGTCTCCTGGAAGAGAGAGCTGGAGATGACAAGGAGCCATGGTATCTGGCAGAAGTGTGGCCAGTGTGGAGAGTATGCCATTGAAGAAGGTGATATGGAAGGCTGGTACCTAGAGATGAACAGCAAATTGGAAAGCTGATTAATGCATCAGCAACTGTTGAAGAAGATAGAAGAGTATTGAAAAAGTGGAGCACCACAGATCACTGGAGAGAAGAGAAGACACAGGAGAAAAACTGGACTTTGTGAAAGTGCCTACCTCTGAGGTTTAGAGGGGCAAAGGAACCATCATTGGACTGTGTCTTTGGGACCTTTGGGACTGAGAATGGTGACTGGCATAAGATAACTGCCCCTTAGGATTTAAGGAATTTTAGTTTTCTCTGTTGAAATCCCTTGTTATTAAACCCTGTTGTTAAACTGCATTTTGAGTGGCAACTGCTATGCTTGGGTGAAATGGAATTTGGTTTGTCAGTTGGAAGGCTTTTAACAGCCACCCCTCCTTTTCTGACATGATTTCAGGAACAAATCTGAGCCAACCCAACAGAGTAGAGTTTTCTGGATCGTAGATTTTGTTATCTCTACTTACTGAGATGCATTTCACTGCTGTTCTTTGTTTGTTTGTTTGTTTGTTTTAATTGAAATTTCCGATGGGTGGGTCATCGCATAAGACCTTCCCTGAGCTCATGGGCTTCTTACGAACTCTGGCCTGGCTCAGCCTGGCGGCCCCTTGATAGTCACCTGCATGTCACGGAGGCACAGAACTACATGTGTAGGTCTGAGGCAGAGTAAGCAGAGCAACAGGACTTCCCTTATGACGTCACAATGCACTTGAGGCTGCCTGGGCCCTGGGAGCAACCTCCCTTATTTAGAGGCAGGCACCTGCCCTTTCGTACCATCTAAGGTATTAGAGAGTTTGCCCAAAGGAAGGGGGGGTAGGCAGATGTGTGGATCAGAAGTCCAAGGGTGGAAGGAAAGCGGAGAGGGTCTTTTCTCGTCTGGCTCTTTGGTAGTGTGCTGTGGCGGGAGGAGGGTGGTTGGGGGGAGAGAATGTCTCGCTGGTTCCTGGACGGTCTGCGTGGTGCCAAGGCAAAGGACTTGCAGCCAAATGGGCTGCCCCGGATTGCAAGGGGCCTGTTAGAGCAGTTGGGCCCAATCCTGGGGGTTCAAGCATGGGCGTGTGTGTTTCTGCTCAGCCCAAGGCAACATGGGAGTGGCCACTGCCTCCCTGGAGCTGTGCTGACTCCTTTGCGGAGACTGGGCCTGCCGGCTCTTTTCTCACCATGCCTGACTTGGGGAGCACCAAAAGTCCTGGGCCTGGAGTCCCTCAGCTGCCTGAGGGAGGCATGGCCCTGAGGACGGGTCCAGAGAAGGACTGCCCTCCTCGGCACTCCCAAGGACAGCTGATGTGCACCCCACCCGACTAAGTGATCTGAACAACCGACCTGGGGACCCCATCTGGGTGACACGGCTGCCACGGTGGTGGCTGCATTCCTCCTCTTGCGAACCTCATGGTGGCTAAGGTTCCTTCCAATTGCGCGCGCATGTGTGAATGCCTGCAAGAACCCACAGACAGCAAGCTGTGCGGGTAGTGACCCTGGATTAAACTCTAGAGCCTTGGTGTGCTTGGACCGGACAGGCATTGTGTGGAGATGCCTGGTGGCCCTGGGCTAGTGCCTGTGAGCACTCTGTTTCTTTATCATGTTTCCACCAGGAGAAAAGACTGACAAAGGAGAATCAGATGCGGTTCCTTAAACCTCTTTAATTCATCCATGGAACCAACTGACAAAACCAAACTCAACTCGAGCCTCAGAATTTCCCCCCCACCTACTCTCTCCAAACCCCATCTTATTCCCCTCCCTTACTTTTCAAACCCTAGCCTCTCCCCATCTGTCCTCAGTTGCGGCCTTACGGACCAGTTTGCAAAAGAGAGTCTCTTTACATGCCTCTGGTAACCTGGCCCCTCTTCCCCACCCCCCACGCTCTGTGCCCCTCCAGCCCCACCCCACCCCCACAGTGTTTGGATCAGGTCTACTGCTGCTAATGGCATGGGCCTGAAACTGGGTGCCCCACTCCCATCCTTGGGTTGTGGCAGTCAGCCCCACCCCCTGCTCCTCACCCTAGCAGTTAGACCCTTGAGTAGTGGCAGTTGGCACAAGGGGTATGGCAGTGAAGTGGCAGTTAAAAACTGGGAGAGGAAGCAGCTGGGGGAGGATTTGCAGGAGGATTGGAGAGAGGAGTTTGAGACCAAGTGAATCTAAGAGCAGAGAGATTTTGGCACCTGGAGAAGGACTCAGGAGCAGAGCCTTTGGGGCACTTCAAGCATCTGGCCCTGAAGGGAGAAGCTGCTCTGTGAGGGTGGAGGAGAGGTGACTTGGAGGAATGCAGAGCCAACGAGCAACCTGGAGAGACCCTTGAATGCCTACCCCTGAGGTTTGGAGGGAAAAGGGACATCATTGGACTGTGTTTAGGACTGTTGGGGTAAAGGGTGACTGGAATAAGATAAGTGGCCATTCATGGCTGTAAAAAGAATCTTTTCATTTCTTGGTTAACTTTCCTTGATAATAAAATACCTTGTTAAACTGCATTATGAATGGCAATGCTACGCGCAGATGAAACAAACCTGGGGGTTTGTCGGTTGTAGAGCTTTTTGCCCCCTGCCCCTCCTCCTTCTTTGGAGACCTGATTTCAGTTGGTGACTCTGGTGGTACAAATCACCCGTGGTTGACCAGCCCAAGGATAATTTACCTTGCGTTGATCGCCTTAAAGCTGAAAGCAGTTGTAAGATGTTGGTTTAAAACACTTTAGTAAAAAGTAGTCATGGGCTTGAAGTGGACTATCCTTGTGATGTTCCTATTATTTGGATTGTAGTCATGCATTTAAAATGGGTGAACTTTGCAATGTTCCAATTGCTTTGGATTCTGTGGCTATGTAGTGAAAAACCCTGCATGCATTTTGACTATGTATTCACAGAAAAGTACTTGCCTATGTCAGTATGTACATCAGTTGGTAAAAAGAAAATTGAAAAGACTAATATAAAAATGCCAGAGCAAATCCAGTATGTACTCCAGAAGCCAGATTTAGAAAGTGTTTGGAAGTTCAGGAAAAAGCAGTAGACTGTTCATATGGATTGAATGTTTATGCAGTTATGAACATCTGAATAATGTTGGGAACGTCTCTGGAGTTCTGTAAGGTTAAATGGCTTGAATTTTCCCTCTTGGATACTTACTGATTGTTGGATACTTAAAACTTGGATACTCACTAATTGTTGGATACTTAAAACTTGGATACTCACTAATTGTTGGATACTTAAAACTTGGATACTCACTAATTGTTGGACACTTGAAAATTGGATACTTACTAATTGTTGGATACTTTGAATATACCATAACCTGCTGGTATTGTATTTGGATGCTTTGCCTGATTGTACTATATAATTGATATATGCTTTGATAACTGCTGTCACTGGAATTGATGTAATGACATGTTTAACATAATGTTCTTATATGTGCAGATAAAGAAAGTATATGATTATTTTGGACCAACATAGAGATGTTAGGTTTGAAAACAAAGATAGAGGAATGAAACTGGGTGCCCCTACCCCCAACTCCAGGTTGTGGCAGTTAACAAGCTGCTCCTCCTCCATTGGGCAGTGGCAGTTAACACCTCCTCCTTAAAGGTGCTCCTCCCCCATTGGCCGCTGGCCTTTAGCTCATCCCCCCATTTGGTGTGGAAGTTAAACTGCCAGACCAAGGAGGTGGAACAAAGAGTTGGACCAGAAGAAGGGGGGGATAAAAAGGAAGGAGCAGAGACTAGAGGGGACGGAGACCTTTTGGGGAGGAGTGAGAATTTTGGAGAGAGAGAGCTTTTGGGAGAGGAGAGACGAGAATGGCAGGTGGGTAAAGAGTAGTCTGAGTGACCAGGCTGGGTAAAAGATCCCTGGAACAGTGAGCTGGAGCTGAAAAGGAGTCATGGTATCTGGCAGAAGTGTGGCCAGTGTGGAAAGTATGGCATTGTAGCAAGGTGATATGGAAAGCAGGTACCTAGAGATGGCCAGCAATTTGGAAAGCTGATTTCTGCATCAACAATTGTGGAAGAGGCTTGAAGCACCTTGAAAAAGTCAAGCAGCATGAAACACTGGAGAGAAAAGAAGAAAAAAGAATGACTGGACTTTGTGAAATGCCAACCTCTGAGGTTCAGAGGGGCAAAGGAACCATTATTGGACTGTGTCTTTGGGACCATTGGCACTGAGATTGGCAACTGGGGTAAGATAACTGCGACTTGAGTCTTTTAGGACTATAGTTTCCCTGCTGAACTACCTTGTTAATAAACCCTGTTATTGAATTGCATGTTGAGTGGCAACTGCTAGGTGGAAATGAAATGGATCTAATGGTTTGTTGGTTGTAGGTATTTTGTCCTTTGCCCCCTAATAT
Organism: Uropsilus gracilis; assembly: GCA_004024945.1. Lineage (NCBI taxonomy): Eukaryota > Metazoa > Chordata > Mammalia > Eulipotyphla > Talpidae > Uropsilus > Uropsilus gracilis. The sequence continues at coordinate 3,517 of PVHY01028065.1, read as the reverse complement.
TGAGACCTATTTCAAAATGACAGCCTCAAGCCCATTCCAAATAACAATCACCTCCACACAACCATAGCCCTTGGGGATTCCTGGGCCTCGACCACCAACCTGACACTCTCCCTGCAGTGAGGAAGGACTGGGCTCATGACAGCGCAGCAGGAGCCAGGAGAACAGCAGGATGAACAGTAGGGCATTGGGAACAAGAGGAGGGGCGCACAGGAGGAGGCCAGGTGGCCAGGGCACATGAAGGAGGCTCTCCTTTACCGGCTGGTCTTGAATGCCAGACGTGTTGGGTGGATGGGGAGAGGGTAGGCGTGGCAAAGTAAGGGTGGAAGGAAGAGGAGCTGGGAGGGGGAGAGAGCCCTTGGGGGCAGGGTTTTGGAGGCTAGACATGGGTTTGACACATTGGTTCACTGGTTCAATAAAAGCTATGCCCAGAAGGAAAATGCATCTGTGCTCTCCCAGGTCCTTATTTGTCTCAGTGGAAACCTGATAGGGAAGCAGAGGGAATCCGAATCTCCATACAATGCCTGCTCTTCTTTCTCCTTCCCTACCTCCCTCGGCTTCCTACTCTGGCTTCTCCGAACTCTCTGGGAGCTTTTATCTTGGGGGTGCCAGGAAGCAGGCCTTTCCTGTCCGGGTCTTGGCCCCGCCACTTTCCAGTCTAAGTTCCAGTTCCTTTCCTCTACAAGTTCACATCTCCATTCAAATGGCAAGTTGCCAGTGTCGCTTGCAGACCCTGGCTTCCGTCCTGGCTTAGGGAGCCCAGCCTGGAGCCTGGTCCCTTTGCCATTGGGGAGCGCACCCTCCAGATCCCTTGTTATGGGGGAGGTGAAAAGCACCATGCCCTGTGGCTGGCTCCTGCCTGGTCCATTCCAACAGCGGATAATTTTCTCACCAAACACACTGACCGTGCACACAACAGGGCCTCTGCCGTCACCTCAAAGCTATCCTGCGATAGCCCGCGCAGAAGTGCCCAAGAAGAAAGTTCCCCTGCCATTCACCCAGGAGGGAGGGATGCCATCTGCTAGGCCTGGGGTGCAGGAGCCTCAGCAGCTTGGCTCCTCAGAGGCTGCTGCCAGCACCCACATTGGCTTGGCCTGAGGGGACATGCCCACGAGCACGCAGGGGCTTGAAGCACCAGAATCAGGTCCAACTACTCCGACAGGACCCTGGAGATGCTGGACTGTGTGCTGGCTGTCACGTTCCTGGCTAACGCAACGCAACGTCCATCCGGGGACAAGATAGACCTCTCTTCCCAACAGCCCTCCTCCCCAGCAGGGCTCATTCCCAAGGAGTCAGACTGGACCCAGGTCCACTGTGCTTTCCTTCCACTCTCACATCAACGGTCCACAAGTCCACCTACCACTCCTTCAGGCAAACACTCTGATACCTAAGGTGGGAGGGGTGGGGCGGGGCAGACAGGGTACCGCCTCTAAAAAGAGAGAGTATGCTCCCAGGGCCCAGGCGGCCTGAACTGCATTGTGGCATCATAAGAGAAGCCCTGTTTCTCGTAATACGATTTAGACCCACGCCCGTAGCTATGAGCCTACATCGCAGACAGGTGGACATCAAAGACACTCCAGGTGGAGCTGGGGCAACCTCCACAGGAAGCCCAAGAGTTCTCAGAAGTTCTGAGGGCATGCCCCACCGGAGAACTTTGTAAACAGAAAAGGAAAACTGTCAAAGGAAATGCCAGAAGTCGAAATAACAAAATCTAGGATACAGAAATCTCCACTCTAATATGCTAGGTGTGTCCAGAGTTGTTGCTCACTATGGAATAGAAAGAGACACATGCTTGTTTTAGTTTCTTTGTCGAGATTATGCACATGTATACGTGCGTATGCAGACAGAAACAGAGAGACAGAGAGATAGAAAGACAGAAAGACAGACAGATAGATACATAAATACATACATACATACATGCATACATACTCACATACATACATACTCACATACATACATACATACATACATAGACAGATGTAACCGTAAAGTGACTAAATTCCAAGCACGCCCCTTTCTCTTGGATGGAATCACTCTCCAAGGCCCCAAGGGCTGCTGTCAGGTCCCCCCTACAAGGTCAAGTGAGACCTGATAGAGACCTGCAAGGCAGCAGGTGGAGGGAGGCAGGGCGCCACGCCCACCCTGAAGGTACCGGCCCTGCGGGGCGGAGCTGGCCCTGGCAGCCGCCCTGGCACTGACCAGACCACCGGAAGCAGGCTGCGCAGGGGGGAACCTCGGGCAGGCAGACATGACAGCCCCTGGCCCAAGCTGGATCACCATCACCTCGGCCCCACCTGCACCCTTGTTGCTTCCTGGGGCCCAGCGTCCACCGACCCGTGGTGAGGGAGGGAGCACAACAGGCCCACGCCAGCCGCTGCCTGGGCGGTGGGGCTTTGGGAGCGCCAGGCCGGCGGCGCAGGAGGCCGGGTGGCCAGGGGCAGGGGCAGGAGGCCCTCCTTTCCAGGCTGGTTCCGGAAGGCCAGAAGTGACTGACCGACGTGGGCCTGGGGAGAGGGGAGGCGTGGCCAAGTCAGGCTGGAAGGAGGATGAGGGGAGGGGCGGGGCGGGGCGGGAGAGACCTTGGGGGCGGGCTTTCGGAGGCTGGGCTGGGCTTGGCCCAAGGGGTTCCCCCGTGTCAATCAAAGAAAGGCTGAGACACCTGCCTGTGCGCTCTACCAGGTCCTTATTTCTCTCCGGGGAAGCCTGGTAGGGAAGCCGAGAGCTGGCAGGCCGGCCTGGCAAACAGCTTGACAGGCCAGGCAGCGCTAGCTAGCCCAGAGACAGCCCGAAGCTCAAGCCGCATCTCCACACAATGCCCGCTATTCTCCCTCCCTCCCTCCCTGCCTGCCTGCCTCCCTCCCTCGGCTTCCTAGGCTGGCTTCTGGACCTCTCCGGGAGAGGAGCTTCTTTCTCTGTGGGGTGCCACGAAGCAGGCCTTTGCTCTCCAGCTCCTTGCCCCGCCCCTGTCCAGCGGAAACTCCCGTTCCTGGCCTCTGCGAGCTCACATCTCAGTTCCAGTGGCAGGTTCCACGTGGCGCTGGCAGAGCCGGGCTGAATTCCGGCTCCTGGAGCCGAGCCTGGGGCCTGGTCCGACTGGAATGGGGGAGCGCGCCCTCCGGAGCCCTTGTGGGGAGGGCGGGAGGTTCAAAGCACCGCCGCTATGGCCGGCTCTTGCCAGGTCCATGGCAACGGCGGCTAGCTTTCCTCACCGACCGCGCAGCCCCCCACCCCCCGCCACAGGACCTCCGCAGTTGTCAGCGGAAAGCTCTCCTGCCGTAGCCTTAGCCTGTGCGGAAAGGCCCCAGAGGGTCCCCCTGCGTCCATCCAGTCACCCAGGAGGGAGGGGCGCCGGCACCAGGCCTGCGGCCAAGGTGCTCAACGGGGCTCCGCGGCAGCTTCTGCCGACTCCCACATTGGCTCGGCCCGAGAGGGCCACCACCACGCGCTCGCACAGGCTCGCACCCTGGGGTCCGGCCCAGCCGCTCCGACGAGGCCCTGGACATCCCGGACCGCGCGTGTG
>PVHY01028064.1:0-15598 GCA_004024945.1 Uropsilus gracilis | reverse complement strand
CAAGCAATCCCCAGCCTCAGCTTCCCAGGTAGCTGGGATGACAGGCGCGCGCCACCACACCCAGCTATTTTTTTGGAACTAGGTCTCGCTACGGGCCCCAGGCTGGACTCAAACCGCGATCCCTAGCCCCGGCTGCTTCATAGGCTGAAGCTTACAAGCACGAGCCACCATGCCTGGCCACTCATTACTCGTATCTTTGATCACTATATCCTCACCTATAAAAATGGTTACTGAACAGAATTTGGTAGGCCGGGCACAGTGGCACTTGCCTGTAAGCAGCAGCCTAGGAAACTACGGCAGGAACTGGATATCACGGTTCGAGTCCCACCCAGGGCAATGTAGGGAGACCTAGTTCCAAAAAATTAGCTGGGTGTGGTGGCACGTGCCTGTAATCCCAGCTACCTGGGAAGCTGAGGCTGGGGATTCCTTGAGTCTGTGGTACCCTGGGCAACATGAGCCTGTGGTTCCACGGGCAAAAATAGTGAGACCTAGTCTCAAAAAAACAAGGAAACAGAATTTGGTATTTATAGAATAAAAAACTATGGAGATACTAAATTTTAATCAGAAAATTCACATACAAATACTAAAATCACAAGATGTTCTCAAAATGCAAACTCTATACTCAAAACCATAGACTCAGACAACCAAATGGGAAATAGCCAATATGTATACATATGTGAAAAATGGGTCATTTTAAAGGAATGATTTTTTTTTTTTGAGAGAGTAGATCTCACTATTTTTTTGCTTGTGGAACCGCAGGTTCACATTGCCAGTGGTACCAGATTCAAGCAATCCCCAGCCTCAGCTTTCCAGGTAGCTGGGATTACAAGTGCGCACCACCGCGCCCAGCTATATTTTGGAACTAGGTCTCATTGTGTTGCCCCGAGCAGGACTTGAACCACAATCCCCAGACCCTGCCACAACTCCATAGCTGTCGCTTACAGGCACATGCCACTGTGCCCGGCCCTGAATGATGTCACATGTTAAAGACAAAGCAGAATGGGAAATGTATGGTAAGACAGAATTAAGCATACACGATTACCTTAAGTGACTAATTTTATTGACATTAAAACATTAAAAACCCTAGTAATTCCAACAGCCAAGTGATAATTTGTTTAATCATTTGGTGTATTTTCTTTCTGGGTTTTTTTCCATGTGTATATCTACACAGGCCACTAAAATAGACAATACACATTTATGTGTACATATATATGTACATATAATTTATTTATCACAAAATTGCTAGATTTCTATTACTCAAAGTCACTGATATAATGGTGCTTATCTTTCCTCTATGTACATTTTTTACAATAGAAATCACGTAGTTGTTTTTTTCCCTTAATACATTACTATGAACATGTGCCCAAACCCTCTTAACATAAAGATAATTCTTTTTTTTTAATTTTATTTATTTTGTACAATACATGATTGCATAATTGTTGATCCCCATGGGATTACCCCACCCATCACGCCCCCTCCTCTGGTCTCTTTGCCTCCTTTCTTTTTGTTGTTTGTCCATATTTAGCCCTCTTTTTTTTTCTTCATTGACCAATCCGAGCGCCTTTGGCTTGTATCCATGCTTCATAAAGATTATTAATTGGTAGCCCATTTTTTAATATTATCTATCCACTGGATATTCAACTTTATTTTCCTCTGCCATTTAAAGTATTGCTTATGGGGGATATGCTAAAAATGAAAACTGTTTCCCCATAAAATGATTACTTTATAAAAAGACAAGCTGTTAGCACTATTTTGAATTCTCTGACTTTTATCAAGGATCTCCTTATGGTGGAGGGCTTTTCCATGTTGATTAGGTTCAAAGAATTTATCTCCAGGTTGAGAGATTAGAATGAAAGCATGATTTCCAATGAGTTTTATATTCATCATCTTTATTTCTTACATAACTCCTATTTTGACTAGGAAAATTTAAATTGCGTTTTGAACACTTTCCCCATGAGTAACATTTAGGAAGTTTTTGTTTTATAGAAATAAAGTCTGTGCTCAGACAAATGATTTTTCTGCATGTACTGAGCTCTTGGCTATTTTCATCCTTCAGTCTTTCCTTCTTTATGAATGCAACTTGACCACAGAGATTTATCTTGACTTTCATTGTGGTTCTCTCTCTGGTCATCAACTCGCCAGAACTCTAGGGGAAAAAATTATAGTGAATCACCAAACATATAAATATTTCCACTATAATGTTATAAGGTAAAAATAATTTTATAAATGTCTGCTGTGAAGTTCTATAAACAAGCTGATGATCCTCCCTATGCTCCACCACTGCTACCTCCCCTACTACAAATGAAGGAAATGCTGATCCATATTTAATAAAAATCATACGATATAAAGTGAAGTGAAAAATGAAGGAAAGAAAGGTATTAGGTGTCAATAGTAAAATGGGAATTTACATGGATAGGGTATTCAGGAAACTGGAATGTAATTTCTGGTTTAAAGTTGGAACCACAAGAGAGTTCCACTCTTGTTAAAGAAGGAACTAAAAGACTCCTCACCGGTCAGAGAAATTACAAAGAAGTATATTTTATATAAGAAACCAAAAAAAAAAAAACTAGTTTGGCATCTCAATCCAAATGATTAGTACAGAGCCCCATAAGCTGAAAAGTTGACACAAAATTTCTCCTAGAGCTTCTAGAATAGCGAACTTTCCAAAAGATATATTCTTGTGGTTTTATAGCTTAGGATTCACAGAACTTCTTTTTTTGTTTGTTTGTTTTTGTTTTTGTTTTTTTTTTTGAGACTAGGTCTGGCTATTTTTGCCCGTGGAACCGCAGGCTCTCGTTGCCCGGGGTACCACAGACTCAAGCAATCCCCAGCCTCAGCTTCCCAGGTAGCTGGGATTACAGGCACGCACCACCACGCCCAGCTATTTTTTTTTTTTTTTTTGGAACTAGGTCTCACTACAGGCCCCAGGCGGGGCTCGAACCATGATCCCTAGCCCCGGCTGCTTCATAGGCTGAAGCTTTACAAGCACGAGCCACCGTGCCCGGCCAGGATTCACAGAACTTCTAAGGGAAAACAACTCTCACTGATGAATGCACAGTAAAAAATTTAAATTCTCACAAGGGAACAAGCCATCATAAAATAAAAATCAGCAGATATATTTAAAGATTCTCTCAGTTTCCTGGAGCTGTACCAAACTGAACAATCTGGACTTTACAACAAATATACTTCAAAAAGTCAAATAGGATAAAAAATAAAGTATGGGAAAGTAACAGGAAAATTTAAAAGAAGAAACAGCACTTCTTGTTTGAAAGTATAGACATTATAAAAAACTTTTTTCCCTGCTGTACTAATATATTTCAGCTTTAAAAAAAAAGACATGATTTTAATATTACTTAACAATATGTCAAAAAAAGTAGTCAGTAGCCAGACAGGCCTACATGTTAATACAGTCGCACAAACAGACTTGATGGTGTGAGTAGGGGGCAAGTTTTGTTTCCCACTCACTCTAACTAGGGAGGTTGAAGAGTAGACTAGTTACAGATAAGGGCAGATTTAATGAACAAGATAACTGTTCTTGTGAAATCACCCAGAATAAAGCATAACAAAATGGAAATGGTAGGATATATGGTCAAATAAGTTTAAACATAGGTTTTTAGAAAATCAAAATGGAAAGAGTAGAAGAAAAGGGAGAGGGGTGATATGTCGAGAAAAAAGGGTAACAAGGGCAATATCCAGATTGCTATACTTAGGCCAATTTGCAAGGTCCATATTTTGGCTGGCATCTGAGGATTTGTAGTTAGGAATGAGGTGATTAAGTTCCTTGTACAAACAATGTGATTTATAGTGAAGTTTTTCTTTCCTTCTGAGAGTCTAGAATTTTGCTATGTGCTACACAGTTTATGTAAGTAACCAACCTCCAATAAAAACTGAGATGCTGAGTGTCTAATGAATTTCCTGGGCATAAAGAGCACAAACATGCTGCTAAATTTTCACTACTGGGAGACATACACACTTTCTATTCCTTCATGGGAGGGAGCCAGAGAACATAACAAATCTTACATATGGAATCATACAGACTCTGCTGGTCTTTCCACTTATGATCTAGTTGTGTATCTTTAGTATATTGCTTTAATAAAAGTTAGCTGTAAATGTAGCTATATTCCAACTTCCATGAGTCTTTCTAGAGAATCTGAGTGTGGTAGTAATCTGGGGGACCCCCAACCTAGGCAATATTTGAAGAGAGAAAATATTGGATGTGTTCTACAATAGAAAAAGGTATATGTATCCTTCCACTGAATGTCCAGAGTCTTAAGTTTCATAAATAAAAGCAATCTGCACCGACACATGGTTCAGTGCAAGCACAAGACTTTAAATTCAGAAAGTAAGTATTGAAATTACAAGTTTCTCATCTCTGAGATGGGCTCCCATATTATTGAATACTGCCATGGAAGAAATTTGAAAACCACATAGAAAGAAACAATTACATCAACCTCAGATTTCATTAGCAAATCAAGAAACCAAACAACTGAAGAATAATTTAAAAGCCCTGAGAAGCTCTTATCTTAGAATTCTCTCTGCAGATAAATTATCACAAAGGGAAATGACAAAACAAAGACATTTTGGACAAGGAAACAAAGATCATTTGCTACCCATAGGCTTGATAAGAATAACACTTGGCACTTAAATTATCCAGCAGGGAAAAAAGCAAAGGGGAAAAGATTGGGGATATGGTAAAGAAAATACAGCAAAGCAAGGAAGAAGGAGGTAAAGAAAAACAGGGTATACAGAAAATAAAAATGCAAATACAAATATAATAACAGTAAACAAATATTAACTCCATTAATTAAAGGCAAACTATATTATTACATTAAAAAAATCAGCTCTATGTTTTCAAAAGATAATAAAAGCAAAATGAAAGAGAAATACTGAAAATAAATTATATAAAGATGATAGATACATGGCGCAAAATAGCCAAAAGAAAGTTAGTAAAATGATGCGTATACAAATTAGAATGACCTTGATACCAAAAGCAAATAAAGACAGAATATGAGAATATTATAAAGCAGTTTCACTTACACAGATGCAAAACTTCTAAATATACAAGTCAAATTGTTTTTCTTTGTGAGAGAACAAAAGTAATACCAGCAGTCATGGTGAAAATGCACATACCCTACTACTTCCACTTATACCACAAAGAAATTCTGCAAATGGAAACCAGGATAGATGTACAAGAAATATTAGAAAGAACCATATGAACCAGATATGATTAGTGAGCTATGATACTCAGATACACTGGAACATTACATAGGAGTTAAAAATCAACAAAATATTTAATGTATCAGCATAGGTAACACTCAAAGTATAACAGTGACTCCAGAAAGCACATTATAGTAAGACCCTATAGAAAGACCTTAGCTTAAAATCACTAATTTGATATATTTAAAACAAACAACAACAAAAAGAATGGTATACTCACCAAATTCTTGATATTGCTTGCCTGGGGAGGCAATGAGGGTTTCAGGACTGAGGAGAGGAAAAGGGGGCTTCACTTTATTTCCAAACCTCTATATCTTATTACCTGACAAGTAAAGATTTAAAACAAATCAATCATGATAACCTAGGATAAACTTCAAAATTATTCAGCATAACCAAAAAACCAGCAAGATAAGATTAATTTTCAAGGGAAAAGATAATCAACAGATGCCAATTTTGAGATGACCCAAATGTTGAGAACGCCAAAAGCATTTAAGCAGATATAACCAAGCTCTATGAAGTAAAGGCAAACACACTCAAAATTAATGGATCAATAGAAGCTCCCAACAGAGATCTAGAAACTGTAAAATAAAAATAAAATTTTAGAACAGAAAGCCATGAAATTTGAAATTAAACCAAAAAAACTCATGGGATAGACTTAACAGAAGAATGTAGATGACAAAGTCAAGAGTCAACAAACTCATAATTACACTGACAAATTACCCAATTTGCCAATCTGAAGAATAGAAAAGATTGGGGTAAAAGAAAAAGCAGCAGGGAACTGGAGGACAATGTTTAAAGGTCAATAGTTGTCATTGAAGTCCACAAAGGAAAAGAAAAAGAGACTAGTGCATGAAAAAAAGATCTGATTAAATAATGGCCAAAAACCTTCCCATATTTGGAGAATTACATAAATTTACAAATTCAAGAAACCCAGCACATCCAAACAATATAAATTCAAAGACCCAGAAACATTATAAGCCAATGTCTGGAAAGCAAAATTAAAGAAAGTGTCTTGAAAGCAGTCAAAGACAAGGCATGCTGCATATGAAGAAGCAATTATTCAAATTACCATGAAGTTTCTGTTTTTTTTTTCTTTTTAGAAATAATGGAGGCTAGGGACAATGAAATATCTTAAAAGTACTAAAGGAAAAGAGATGTTATCCCAGAATTCCATGTCCAGCAAAAATATTCTTTCTCAGGAGAAATAAAACTAAGGGATTTTGTCACTGGAGAACCTGTTCTAAGAGAAATGATACAGAATCCTGCTTCTTCAGGGTGAAGGGAAATGATATCAGATGGAAACACTGAACTTCAGTTATAAATAAAGAGCAATGAATTCAATGTCGCTAGTAATAAGGGAAATGCAAATCAAAACCACGAGATACCACCTTACACCAGTAAGAATGGCCCACATCCAAAGGACAGACAACAAGAATTGCTGGCGAGGATGTGGAGAGAAAGGAACACTACTACACTGCTGGTGGGAATGTAAACTAGTCCAACCACTATGGAAAGCTGTGTGGAGGACCCTCAAGTTAATGAAAATGGAACTACCATTTGACCCAGCAATTGCTCTTCTGGGAATCTACCCAAAAGAGACCTCAATGTAGGTACAAAAGGACACCTGTGCCCGGATGTTTACTGCAGCACAATTTATAATTGCAAGGTCATGGAAACAACCTAAATGCCCCAAAACAGATGACTGGATGAAAAAAATGTGGTATATATACACGATGGAATATTACTCATCAATTAAAAATGACAAATTTGACAACTTCATAACAACATTAATGCATTTAGAAGAAATCATATTAGCTGAAACAAGCCATAAAGAAAAAGGCAGAAACCAAATGGTTTCACTAATGTATGGGATATAGTGGAAAAAAAATAAAATAAATAAAAGCCTTGAGGAAAGTCAAAACAAGTGAAGCACCAAAATGAAGCGCACAACTATGAACAGGAGGGAAAGGGGGGGAAGGAAGGGGAGGGGGGGCAAACCCTTGAGATTACAAAGTTGTGAAATTTATATATAAATAAATTAAAAATTAAAAAAAATAAATTTAATAAAACCCTAATTTAAAAAATAAATAAATAAAGAGCAGTGAGAGTAGTAAAATATCTAAGTAAATATAATAGACTGCTTCTGATGTTGCAAACATCAAGGCAAAATTTATGGGAAGTCTTCCACAAGTCACATATCTAGGAAGTTATGTTCCCTGTAGAGAGATAAGCCATAGTTACTTAACTAGCTTTAAAATATTCCCCAAAGGATGCAAAACACAGTTTGGCTACATTATTTAAATTACAAATACAATCAATAAAAAAACAAAAAATGAAAATTGAATAAATACTGTGAGCAGCTGGGGGCAGAAGGCCAAAGTATAACTGAACTAAATCCTTTATCAAAGAAGAGAGGCACAATGGAAAAATCCAGAAATGTAGGTTCCCCGAAGCCATGGATATGCCTATGAGAATAACAACAGAATTACTGAGAAGAGGCTGCCCTTGGAAATATGCCCAGCAATATACTAAGATTACCCTGTCCTAAGCTGTTCAGCACTCTCAAACTGAACATGTAAAGGTAAAGGTATTTCCTTTAATGTAAGGCAGTTTTAATGTAAGGGAACGGTGACCCAAGAGATCAGACTGCACCTGAGTTTGCTTGGTCTCCTTCCAGGAAACCACTGAAAGAAGAATGGGACTCATGTTGTGACCATTCCCAGGATGGCTGCAAGCAGAAAGCATGCCACCAACACAGCTATCCTGATGAAGCTCTACAAGGTGACAGACATTGACCAGAGCTGCTGAGCAATAAAGAGAAAACTGTAGCTAAACCACCCCTGAAGAAGCTGCAGGGAGATAGGTGCCCTGCCAGCACAGGGAGGCTCTGAGAGAGGGTGCATTTCTGAGCAGAAGTGGACCCTAGGCAAGCTCTCCACTGGCACCTGGGAGAAGTTGCACCAGCATTTGACTGCAGCTGGAACTCTGAAACTGATCTCCAAAAGCTGCTGGAATGAAGATGAAATCCTGACATCTGGGGAAGAGCTAAGGACCTATATTTCTATGAGGGCTACTGATCCCTCGACAGTAGTTCAAGACAGATTTTTCAGGACAGACACACTAACTGATCATCATGAATGGGAGAGAAAAAGAGGAAGACCAATACTAGAAGGGTTTCCGCATCCTCAGCAGGGATGCAGAACAAAAGGCAATAGAAATGGAAAAAGACAGCTTTTCCCTGGCTGTGATACTGTCTACTGAAGCACGCTGCCATGGAGCAACGTCTTCACAGTTATTTTTTGTTCGAAAAAACAAAGAGATAATATAAAAGACAAAATAATTGAGGAGGAAGGAAGTCTTGAAAAGAGAAGGACTGTGACAGCAGGCAGTGTCATTCAGATTTGGAAACGCCTGAGACATTACCTGGGTGATGACTGACCCTGGTTAGCCGCCAAGTAAAGGTAGACAAGGACATGGACTAGGTACATGCTGGATTTTAAACAAGAATATTCTGCAGAATGTTCTATAGAAGGGTGGCAAGTGCTGCATCATATGGCTATATAGACATCAATATAGACCTTTATTTCCCAGACCTGAATGATGTCCTTGAGTCTGGGGCTGAGCAGAGCTCCCAGACATACACCTGGAGGCCAGGCTCTCACTGCCCAATTACGTCCCCCTTATGATCACCTGGACATCTTTGCCCTGGGGTTTCTCCTTCTGCCATGCTGGCTTCTTCTTGTCCCAAACTGAAGATTACACTAGGTTTGGCAAGCAAGTATCCTGTAGAAGGGAAATGACATGGGACGTGGTTATTTGTGCTGAAGGCATTCTGGACCCATCTTTGCAGCTAAAGATGGTCTGGCCTCGGGGACTGCCCTGTGGATACTATTTGCCCCTCAGTGTAGCACATTCAGAGCAGAGAGAACCCAACAACCTGTGCTGGAAACCAGGAGATAATGTAAGGAACCAAAAAGCCAGGTGTATGCCCGTGAGCAGCTGGCCCACACACTAGTGGAAATAGCACTTGTGTCCAAAACAGCATTGCATTCTTCTCTGATAATATTGTGTCTTTAAAAAATTGTCTATTCTTTGCCAGGGTATGGAAACAACCCAAATTCCCCAAAACCAATGAATGGCTGAAAAAGATGTGGTATATCTACACAATGGAATATTATTCATTAATCAAAGAAGACAAACTTATGGCATTTGTAACAACATGGTTGGAGCTAGAAGGAATCATGTTAGCGGAAATAAGTCAGAAAGAAAAAGAGAAATATGGGACAGTTTCACACAGGGAAAACAAACAAACAAATCGACAAGAATAATTTAAAACTGCCAACAGAATTGAAGTATAGAGCAAGAGATGGAGAGGAGAGTAGAATCAGGGGAGGGGAAGGGCATAAGAGATAAAGAGGGTTCCCGGGTGATGGGATGGTGGGAGAACCCTAGGACAATGATGTGCTATAGATGTGTGTGTGTATAAATTTTTTAAAAATTGTCTAGTCTAGGAAGCTATCCCAGGAAACTGTCCGATCATATACCTTATCTGCTAAGTTATAATAGCTGCTTCCCCTTGAAACTAATGAGCACACTTTATGTAACAAGACCACCATATAACAAACTTCTAACACACCATGAGCTGTTTGTTAAACTTCTTAATAAAAAGCTGTACTGAGCAACTGGAAGCAGAGAAAGTCTAAGAATCTCTCTCCCCAGCCTGTCCCACTTTATTCTCATCCTTTTTCACTTTTGATAATTGCTCACGTCACTAAGCTTTGGTGCTTGACCCAGCTGGCCCATGACAGTCCTGTGCAGGATGCAAACCGGAATGTGAGTCCTGACAGGAAACTGAAGGCTTGGACTTATTCAGGGCTTCAAAAGCCAGAGTGTGTGGCCAGGGAAGGAAGTTGTAGGTGCATGCTAGGAAAACTAAGCAGTGGACCCTCACTCACAGACACCAGTGGCTGAAGTTCTCCAGCATGATATCCTTGTAGAGGTGCTTCTGAGCAGTGTCCAGCTGCTGCCATTCTTGCAGGGTGAAGTCCACAAACACATCCCTGAAGGTCAATGATTCCTGCAACAGAATATTCTTCCTTAGTCCGGAGTGATCAGTTCAGGAGCTGAGATACAATGTCACATCCATTTTCTCCTCTGTGCCTATGCTAAGTCCTTCACATACAGTAAAGTTACAATTCTCAATACCTACTCAGGGGAGCCCTGACAGATGAGGACAAAGCAAGCAGAATATAGTCACTTGCCCACGGCCACACCACTAGTAACTGGACTAAAATCCACATGGTCTGGTTTTAAACATTACACTGCACTGCCTCCTCCACATAATTGTCTTATACTTTTCACTGTCCACAACATACAGTATGTAGAGGGCTTCTATTTGTAAGATTTCTTTAAACTTTATAAGAAAACAAATCAAGTGTTAGAAATACCTCACCCTGGAAAAATATTCATTCAACACACACTTATCAAATAAGTCCTGAGGATGTAAAAATTAATAAAAACAAAGAACTCTTAAACTACAGGAGTCTTAGTCTTATAAAGAGAAAAAACACATTTATAAACACACATATGAAAGAGAGGGAGGGCTGCCTTGTTAGGGCAGAGACAGAGGAAGGACGGTGTGCTGAGTGGAGGAGCAGTTGATTCTGCTTGAGGCTGACAGAGGAGGCTTTGCAAGGGATGGGGAGCTACAACAAATGTTCTAAACACAGTTACTCAGTCTACTCTTATCGAGAGAAAGACTAGGGAGCAGAAGCCTCTGTGTCTGTTCTGCTCAGTAGACAGAAGAAAAAAAGGAGGGTGTGTGTATGGCCTTACCACCACCAAAGAGAACTCACTTCTCTAAGTGCCTGGATTCCTATCAGAAACCAGTCACCCACCTATTTACACTCTGGTTCCCACCCTGTTGATCTTACACTTGGTCTTAAATCAAGTGAAGGAGTTTGTACTGCCAAGGCCCCAATGGTCATATATGGCACCAGTTTACTCATCTTGACAGAAGGATATGAGATAGTAAATACAATGCCCAAAAGGAGAAATTCTCTAGAAGCCCACACCCCTCCTCTTACCCTCTTAAATGATAGTTCAGATGCTAGGACTGACACTAGTGAGTATAGGGGACCACTTAGCTTATAGCCCTAAGTTGTTAAAATTCAAGTTGCACATAGCTTTCGACCTAGGGTGCTTACTTTAAGAAACTTATCTTCATGTCAGATGTACTCACATTCTTAAAAACTGAAATGCACGTGATATCACACTACTTTGTTTATGGTATCAAAAGCCTTAAAATATCTTAATGCACATGCCTTGCTGAAAGGAAAATAATATATCTTCAGCTAGTGAATTATGAAGCAGACATTGTTTTTTGTTTTTGTTTTTTTGAGACTAGGCCTGTGGAACTACAAGCTCATGTTGCCCCGGGCCCCACAGACTCAAGCAATCCCCAGCTTCACCTTCCCAGGTAGATGGGATTACAGGCGCGCACCACCACACCCAGCTATATATTTTTGGAACTAGGTCTTGCTATGTGCCCCTGGTGGGACTTGAACCGCAATCCCTGGCCCCAGCTGCAGCTTCCTAGGCTGCCTCTTACAGGCATCTGCCACCATGACCGGCCTAGCAGCCATTATTGTTAATGCGGTAAAACCTTTTGGTGATTTTTGTCCTCTAGGAGACATTTGGAAATGTCTATAGAAATGTCCCACTGTTATGACACAGAGGGTGGGAAGGGGATTCTCACATCAAGAGGGTAAAGTGGTCAGTGCTGTGGCAAAAATCCTCTAGTGCACATCATAGCCTCCACAAGGATGGATTATCTGATCCAAATACTCAAGGTGAGAAAATCTGGGTTGACTGAACATACCACGGAATGGAATGATGGTTAAGTGATGAGCAAGACCAGAATGTACAGTAGTAAGTGAAAAAAGAAAGAAAAAGGGATACATAAGTTAGGTAAGTATACATGATCTCCAGAACAATGTGTGAAAAAAAGACAGGAGATGGGGCGAGAAGAACTGTTTTTCACCTATGGTAGAACAAAGCTTTAGTCTGAATTTTTTACCATGTGTACAAATTACTTTAAATGGTGCTCAATTCAATTCACTACATCTCTATTCACAATATATTTCTGAAACTTTGGTATCTATATTCTTAAATGAATTCTTAATTTTCATTTCTCACAGTGTCTTCATGGCTCCATAAAATTAACTGGTTCCTTATCATCTTTCAACTGCCTGAAAAAATTGAATTCAAAATGATCGCATCTTTAAAATGTTGGGAAATTAGTAATTGAACTGCATTTGGGAGGGCAAATTGAAAGTCTGACTGGTTTAAAAATCCAAATTCCAGGTGTATTTGAAAAACACCTGTACTATCAGACAAATAAATACATAGAAAGTTGTTCAAGAGTCACTATTTGTAACAGAATAAACTTAAAAACCTAAATATACATCGATAGAGAAATAATATGAAATAGGAATGGAAATAATCTTTATGTACTGACCAGGAACAGCACCCAGAATATAATCAGGTGGAAAAATCAAAGTGGGTATGGAGTATGATGACATTTGTGAAAAACAATAACAACAATATATTATGCATCTGTTTTAGTTAACCCAACTGAGGTAAATGCATGTATACCACCCTAGCACCAAACTGTTAACAGTAAGTGTCCCTGAATGATACTGGAGGGGGTGGGGAAGAGAATAGAGATTTCTTTGACTACTTAATAAATTCTTACATTTCATTAAACATGAATAAACATAATGAAAAAGCAAAGAAGTGAATTGGAAGTAAAGAAAAGCAATAAGCAAGATGAATCTAAAAACCCTTCTGAAAAGAAGAAGATAAAAGATAAGGTGAATTTCTCAGAGATGAGAAAAGAATCTATCTTCCCATGGTTTGTTGTGTTTGTTTGTTTGGGCAGAGCAACGAGACTGGAGAAGCTTGAGGTTGATTATAGATGGAACAGAAAATAGGCAGACCAGGGAGAAAGAAGAGGTTTTTTCAAGGTTATAATACAGATTCCCCAAAGCTGACTCAAGTGCACTGAAAACAATTCAAGGGTAAGTTCTGAGCTTACCTGGGACATGGTTCTTCTGTTCCTCCAGGACAAAAGATGGTGATGTATGGCGGTAGAATGAAAAGGGTTGAAATCAGATCAAATAGTCAAGAGACCATCACAAGCAGCCTTGTAATAATTACATTTGAACCCTGGGAGACTGATCTGGAAACATGATCTGGTAGCTCTAGTCTATTCCCTTGAGACATTACTAAAACCACATGGATTTTACACATGGAATTTTTCTTCTGGAACAAATATGTGACTTGTATTTAAAGACATCTATTCAGGAGCTGAAAACAAAACCTGCAAACCCTTTATCTCAAGAATGTCATTCCTGGAAATTTAATATAAAAAAGCAATAGTGAGCAAGCACCAAGCTACAAGGTTGCTAACTGTAGTTGTTTCCAACATTTTGGAGCCTTTAGGGGCTCCCTCCTGGGGAGAGATAAAAGTTGCGAGTTGTCATAGTGGTCTGACCATGGAGTGAGTAAGGATGTGTTTTGCAGTGTATGGTCTGGTGCATCTTGATTCAGGGAAGCCTGCATTTTCTCAAACAAGAAGCAAATGGGGTGGCTGAAAAAAACAATATTGATGTCTTCTACTTCAGCTGTCTCATCCCACTGAATGTGCTTTTTGTAGAAGATGGCAAAATGGAGCGCCAGGTCTTTCTTGCAACATGGAAGGATATTCCCAATGAAAATGAACTTCAGTTTCAGATTAAGGGAAGCTATTTAAATGCTGACACTGTTTCCAGCAAGCTGCAAAACAACAATGTTTATACTATTGCCAAGAGAAATGTGGAAGGGCAGGATATGCTGTACCAATCCCTGAAGCTCACTAATGGCATTTGGATTTTGGCTGAGCTACGTATCCAGCCAGGAAACCCTAATTATACACTGTCACTGAAATGTAGAGCTCCTAAAGTCTCTCAGTACATCTATCAGGTCTCCGACAGCATTTTGAAAAACTAATAGACTGGGACGGTGTCTTCCGGCCACACTGTGATCCGTGCAAGCCAAGAACTCTTAAACTGGAAGAAACTGCATTGCTGTGTAGAACCTGAACCCAAACACACTGAGGTCACCCACCAAGGTAGTGAATAGCCTAACCTGTGCTAATATTAGGGCACAACCTGTTGGATAGTTTTGGCTTCCTGTGAACATGTGTAACCACTGCTGCAGTCCCCTCCCACCTCATGCCATCTGCTGCTGTCTGTCCTTACTTGTGGGCTTCTCCGTTCTGTGCCAATGACTGGCATTTTTGAGTGTAGTTTGATATTTTGTAATTGAGAGCTCATTGCAAAAGCAGAAAAAGACAAAAAATATTAAAGCAAGGATAAGTGTCCTTGAAACATAGATTTCATCTTGTAGTATGTTTACAATAGGTTTACAATAGGTCACAAAGTATTGAGTGAAGTGTGATCACATTTTTGTTAATATGCATTAAATAAGGAAGAAAGTCTAGAAGAATACCGATTAAATGTTAACACTGGTTACCCTTGAGTGATAACTTGAACTATCCTTGATATTTAGTGACTCTCACTAAAAGAACACAAGCTAATAACTACTAATATAGAAATAAAGATGATTACACCACAAATTGTCACCCTGAGCACAAACAAAAAAGGGGGGAATGAGGTTGCCTTTGGAGTCATGACAGCAGGGGACCTGCCTTCGAAGCAGCCTCCTTTCCACCAGCTGTAACATTCACCACTCATCTTCAGAGGGGAACAAAGGCACACCAGCACACACTCTTCCATGTGGCCTTGCCAGCATGCCAGCATGCCAGCATGCCAGCCTCTCAGCTGCAGAGAGGAACAGTGCCCACCTGCTGTCCTGTGAGCCTCCTCCCTCTGCCCTGAGCATCTCGGCCAGGGCTCTGGGCTGAGGCTTCTCCCCTTACTCCCCTCTGACCAGTCCTCTGCTTGCCAAGAGGATAGGACCAAAAGGGCACAGCTGGGACCATCCATGCAGTGCCAGATCTCTAACGCCTACCCAGGAAGTCACTGCCTTCTGAGGTCTCACACTGGCCTCTGCAGGCACAGGAAGCCCCAAGGAAGCCCCGAGGTAGGTGAGCTGGAGTCTGAGGTTGGCGCAGTGGCCTCAGCAGGGCAACACGAACCTGAAACACAAGGAACACACGGGAGATGCAATTAGCAACCCCGACTCTGGGCTGAGGTTGAGGAAAACTCACAAGTTTTGCTCCACACGAGGAGGCACTGTGCCTCAACTTAGAGACTAGATGAACTGATCAAGAGCTCAATTCTTTTCCCCCTGGAAAGAAGCTAAGCACCTCCTGAGT
>PVHY01028063.1:0-15532 GCA_004024945.1 Uropsilus gracilis | reverse complement strand
GTGTGGTGTGTGACTGTGTGGTATGTGGCTGTGTGGTGTGTGACTGTGTAATGTGTGGCTGTTGGTATGTGGTATGTGACTGTGTGGCTGAGTGGTGTGTGGTGCGTGTCTGTGTGGCTGTGTGATGTGTGATTGTGTGGTGTGTGGCTATGTGGTGTGTGGCTGTGTGATGTGTGGCTGTGTGG
Organism: Uropsilus gracilis; assembly: GCA_004024945.1. NCBI lineage: Eukaryota > Metazoa > Chordata > Mammalia > Eulipotyphla > Talpidae > Uropsilus > Uropsilus gracilis. The sequence continues at coordinate 15,347 of PVHY01028063.1, read as the reverse complement.
TGTATGACTGTGTGGTGTGTGGCTCTGTGGTGTGTGGTGTGTGACTGTGTGGTGCGTGACTGTGTGGTGCTTGACTGTGTGGCTGTGTGGTGCATGACTGTGTGGCTGTGTGGTATGTGGCTGTGTGGCGTGTGGCTGTGTGGTGTGTGGTGCATGACTGTGGTGTGTGGCTGTGTGGTGTGTGGTGTGTAGCTGTGTGGTGTGTGGGTATGTGGTGTGTAATGTGTGACTATGTGGTGCGTGACTGTGTGGCTTGTGGTGGGTAACTGTGTGGTAGGTAACTGTGTGACTGTGTGGTGTATGGCTGTGTGGTAGGTGACTGTGTTGCTGTGTGGTATGTGGCTATGTAGTTGGTGACTGTATGGTGTGTGACTGTGTGGCTGTGTGGTATGTGGCTGTTGGTGTGAGGTTGTGTGGCTGTGTGGCTGCATGGCTGTGTAGTGTGTGGTGTGTATTTTGTTGTGTGGTATGTGGTGTGTGACTGTGTGGTGTGTGACTATGTGGTGTGTGGCTGTGTGGTGGGTGACTGTGTGGCGGGTGACTGTGTGGCTGTGGCTGCATGGCTGTGTAGTATATGATGTGTGGTGTATGGCTGTGTAGTGTGTGGCTGCATACCTGTGTAGTATATGTGTGGTATGTGGTTATGTGGTGTGTGGTGTGTGACTGTGTGGTGTGTGACTGGCTGTGTGACTGTGTGGTGCTTGACTATGTAGTGTGGCTGTTTAGTGTGAGGTTGTGTGGCTGTGTGGTGTGTGACTGTGTGGCTGCATGCCTGTGTAGTATATGATCTGTGGTGTATTGCTGTGTGGTGTGTGGCTGTGTGGTGGGTGACTGTGTGGCTGTGTGGTGTGTGTTGTATGGCTGTGTGGTATGTGGCTGTGTGGTGTGTGGCTGTGTTTTGTGGTGTGTGGTGTGTGGCTGTGTGGTGCGTGGGTGTGTGGTGTGTGGCTGTGTGGCTGTGACTGTGTGGCTGTGTGGTGGGTGACTATGTGGCTGTGTGGTATGTGGTGTGTGGCTGTGTGACTGCATGCCTGTGTAGTATATGATGTGTGGTGTGTGACTATGTGGTGTGTGGCTGTGTGGTGGGTGACTGTGTGGCTGTGTGGTATGTGTTGTATGACTGTGTGACTGTGTGGTGCGTGACTGTGTGACTGTGGTGTGTGGCTGTGTGGTGTGTGGCTGTGTGGTGGGTGACTGTGTGGCTGTGTGGTACGTGTTGTATGGCTGTGTGGTGTGTGACTGTGTAGTGTGTGACTGTGTGGTGTGTGGTGTGTGGCTGTGTGACTGTGTGGTGCATGACTGTGTGGCTGTGTGGTGTGTGGCTGTATGGTGTGTGGTGTGTGACTATGTGACCGTGTGACATGTGTGTCCCTGCAGCTCCAGGTAGGGGCATCATCAAACTCATCCTAACTTTCTGATGATGCCCAGGACCCTTCTGGGGAGCAGAGACGGGAGGGACAGACAGGAGGGAGGGAGGGCCAGGCCTTCACATGGCTCCCTGTCTGCTTTCCAGGATCAAGATCCTGGAGGACGTAAGGAGGCTGATCCAGCCAGGTGATGTCATGCACGAGGTGGTCTTCAGCTTAGATGAGCCGGGGTAGGTGGGCTTGACCATCCCTGGAGTGGGGGTGGGGTGGATGGGGGCAGCGGGGGTGGGTTGAGGGGGGCTAGGTGTGCTGGGTGGGGGAGCGGGCATGATCTGGGTGAGGCAGCAGGGGCAGTCCAGGTGGGGGCAGCTGGGTGGAACCTGCTCGGGCCACGCGTCTTCCTGCCCGAGCCCTCCATCTTCCTCCTTGAGATCTGTGTGGTTTGGGGCTGGAAGTGCCGCCTTCTCCCTGAGCCAGCCAGCTCGTTCTCAGGGGTCGCTGTGATTCTGAGCCTGCGTTTCTGGTTCCTGACAGTCCCTCACAGGACCTGGCTCCCGACAGCCTGCGGTTCTCCTCCAGGTTCGAGTCGGGGAATCTCCGCAAAGCCATCCGCGTGCGGGAGTAAGTACAGGGCTCCTGGCAGCTGGGGAGCGGGTGCCGGCCACCTCTCCCGCCTCTGCTCCACGGCCTCGCCCTGTTACCTTGAAGTTAGTCCCTTGGGCGTCTTCCTATGGCGCAAATGCTCCTCTGTGCACCTTTCCCTGCGCACAAGGGGGTGTCATTGCTGGCGCAGAGGCTGGGAGAATGGATGAGACCATGATGTGGGCCATGGAAGCAGGTAGAGAGACGGAGCTTCCGCTAAGAGGAACACCTCCTATCTCTCCAGCCCACTCTGGCACACTAGAGGGTGGGCCATAGCACATCTCTCCCCTGTCACCTAGCTTCCTGACCTCGTTGGAATGTCCCAAGAGACATAGGACCTATTAGTGATGACCGTCTCCCCCACAGATAAATGCTCTTGTTATCCCACATCCCCGCATCCTCCCTGCTGCGTGTCACCTACGCTTTGCTCCTTCCCCATCACATCCTTGTGACATCTCCTGGCTGGGGTCTATAAGGGGCTTCACAACTTCACTCCAGTGGGACCTGGACATGCTTCCCAGGATCCCTGTTCTGTGGGCTGGCCTCACAGATCGCTTCAATCTTTCATCTCATTTCTTCTTCATTCCACACACGACTCTTAACACCGCAGCAACCACGCCTTCCAAGCAATGGGGAGGGTTTCGTGCTCACCTCTGTCGGCGCTGGGTTGGTTTTCTTGGCATCGTGGGCTCCTCCAGGTCCCCCTTCCTGCACCTTCCATGCCTGATGCTCCTGCCGCTGCGTGTGGCAAAGCCTTGGGGGGAGCTGTCCTTCCTTCATGGGGGTGCAGGTGCCAGTCCCCTCTGCCAGCCACATTCATGAGCGGGAATAGATCTCGGAGGCCAGGAGAGTCCAGCGGGTCCGGACGGAAAGAGGGTGACAACGCAGAAATCGCCAGAGGCCTGGAAGACATAGTTCTGGTGATGTCACCCTTCTCTCCACTGCAGCCTTAGAAGGAAACAGCAAGGGAAGAAAAGAAAAAGGAACAGCGACGATTTCTTACTGGCGCAATGAGAGAGAGATTCGGAGAAATTAGAACTGATGGCTTTGAAGGACCTAGGTTGCTACTGTTAGGGTAGAAGGATTTCTTAAACAACTTCATCACGGCTTAGAGGGTAGAATGTATCTGTGCCACAGTGTTCAGTTATAACTTGAAGACTAGCGAGCAAAGAATGACAGAGACACATTAACAAACAAACAAGAATGGCAAAGGGTGCTGCTGTCTACCAAAAGGCGACATAGAAAATGGACCTTATAGGTGAGTTGGAGATGCTACCTCCAACGGGCAGTGGTGTAGTGGCCACAGGAGTTGGTGCCAGATGTGCGGGCTAACTTGGCTCTTTCCCAACCAGGGCCTTTGGGCGTTTCCCCCCAATGGTGTTCCTTTATCTCCTCCCCTGCAAGGTGGAGACACCGTTGGCACCTTGTCAGAGGGCCTTCTAAGAGTCAAGTCGCACCCATAGACTCTTAAGACTATCTGCCCCCAAACCGCCACCATGCGTCTATAAGGCAATGTACCAGCATCTGAGGAATCTTTTGGGAAGCTTCACCTTTTGGGAGTTTGGTCCTTGCTTTTCTGGTACATGAACGAGGCCAAGACAGCCCAGCACCCAGAACAGGTACTAGCCGGGCTAGCCGCTTGGGCTGAAAAGGGCGGGGGCAAAGAATCTTGATGAGGGTGTTTTGGCATGAGCTCTTGGGCAGAGCAGACAGCGGGAGGGCCGCACACGTTCCAGAACTTTGTTTCCGCTTGTTATCGCGATGGTTCTAGTGCGTTGCTTAGGAGATGTCAGGAACCCGTCCTCAAGGCTCTGCTCTGTCACATCTCATGCAGATCTCTGCTTTTCTGCAAACCCCGGGCCACCATACCCCCATTCATTGGGGGGGGAGGGGGGCAGTGTGGGCTGGTGGGAGCGGGTCAGGGCACACACAGCACCCTTTACAGAAAGGGTGACTCCAAGAGGGGTGGGACTGTCACCCTCTTGAGCGCACAAGATCCTGATAATCATGTTCGAGCGAAACTGCCGGCTAATTCTGTTGCTAAGATGAAAAAGCAGTTGCCTTTGGAGTCATAGTGGCTGAGAGGAGACAGATGAGTGCCGAGAGCCTTCTGGGCTGTGCGATTGTGCCATCCTTGCCTGGGGGATTGCCACACAGCATCTATCCAGATGAATTTATTTAAACTCATTGGGTTTGAGTCATGCTTCAACGATGGTGCCTTTACTGAGTATCTGCTGTCAGTTAAAGAGGGGAAAGATGATCAAATAATCCTGCATTGCTAACCTAATTCATGCCCGTGGCTCTGCTGGGATTTAGATGCACACACGACCAAGCTCTACAAAGAACTCTGCAAGGTTAGGCACTGTTTCTGGGCTCCGTGGGAAGAGACTGAGGTTGGAAAGTAGTGTCTAGCCTCACACAGCCATGGCTTATCCAGCCGGCTGGGATTGAATTTCTCTGGGCTCCAGTGTCCTTGCAGTTTCCTAGCTGGCTAGAAACTTCATTGCAATCCAATAAAAGATTTGCTACACTCTTGTAACTGACTCCCCTAATAGGGAGACACTCGTCCCCTCCCCTGCATCTTCTCAGCCAGAGTCCCCTGTGGTGAGCTTAGAATGATAACAAGGAAGTCCCAGTCCTCTGAGCTCCTGGGTTTTGAATCTGTTCTCCAGAACCTGAGAGGGCCGCTCTCAGACTTGGGAGCTCCCTTCAAGACTGAACTCTTGGTCTTGCTCCTGACTTGACAGGTTTGAGTACGACCTCCTGGTCAATGCTGATGTGAACAGCACCCACCACCACCAGTGGTTCTACTTCCAGGTGAGCGGCATGCGGGCTGCTGTGCCTTATCGCCTCAACATCATCAACTGCGAGAAGCCCAACAGCCAGTTCAACTACGGTATGAGTTTTCAGGGAATGGGGACCTACCCCAGGAATATGCCACTTTGGTGCGTCTGGAGGGTGACACAAGCTGCACTTGGTTCCCAGGAAAGTTCTCTCTCTGTGTGGGCTATTAATACTATCTTTGGCTGGGCACGGTGGCTTGTGCCTGTAAGCTTCAGCCTATGAAGCGGCCGGAGCTAGGGATTGCGGTTCGAGTCCTGCCTGGGACCCATAACGAGACCTAGCTGGGCGTGGTGGTGCACACCTGTAACCCCAACTACCCTGGAAGCTGAGGCTGGGGCTTGCTTGAGTCTGTGGTACCCTGGGCAATGTGAGCCTGCGGTTCCACGGGCAAAAATAGCGAGATCTAGTCTAAAAAAAAATACTACATTTAATTTTCCACGATTTCCAGACTCCCTTGTTCCACCTTGAACTTTTTGAGGTGTGCGAATCCTCTTTCTTAATCTCTCTCTATCTCCTGAACCTCACAGTAGCAAATGCATTCACCTGTCTCTTACGGGATGGGAGAACAGCATTTGCAATTGGTGGACTGATTTGCAATCTAATTGGAGAACTGATTTACGATCCAGGAAAACTCTGTAGAGTTTAGACTCTCTTGAACTCTAATGACCATTTTAGAGGCGACATTCAAGGAACAAAGATGAACTAGGTACCCCTATTTATTTTGAAGATTTCTCGGTGTGGTGGTGGGAGAGACGTGGGATCACAGCAGTGTAAGAAAAGAAAGATTTCTAACGAAAAACAACAAAAATAGATAAAAATTTTAAAGAAAGAAAATGTCTAGGAGTGGGAAATCCAGCATAATTCGACTGAGTCACTGCCAGTTTGTTGTGGGTTCTGAGTAAGGAGTACATGCTGCAGGATCTCTAGAAGCAAGTGTGAGCTACCTTCTCGATTTCTCATCGACTCAGTCATTTGCTAGTGTCGAAAGAAAGAGCTTGGTCATTGGCTCTTGCATTCACTTTGTCGGCTTCCATAACAGGGGATCACCATCCTCGTGGCTTAAAACCAGACAACTTAACCTTTTACAATTCTGCAATCCAGAACTCAAGTCACTTCCACCAGGCCAGAGTTCAGCTGTTGCAAGTTCATGCTCTCTCTCTGGAGAGTCTAAGGAGATTCCCCCCCTTCCCCCCCCCTCTCAGCTTTTAAAGCAACATTCCTGGCTCCATTTTTAAAGATGGCTGCCTTCAGCTTCCTCTCTGCTCTGCGTCTTCTCTATACCCAAATCTCCCTCTACCTTTTTAAGGAGACATTTACGATTGCACTCAGATCCTGCCAGGCTCATCGCCTATCTCAAGGTCCTCATTTTAATTGCAACCTCAAAAGCTCTTTTGCTATGTGAGGCAAACCTTCTCAGATCCCAGGGGTTCAGGCCAAGATAGATTTGGGGGGGACTTTCTAGCCTATTGCAGCTTTCTGTTCCCTCTTCCATGGTGACGTCTGGTCTTCATGTTTGGCAGGAATGCAGCCAACGCTGTACTCTGTGAAGGAGGCTCTTCTTGGCAGACCCACCTGGAGACGGGCAGGCTATGACATCTGTTATTACAAGTAAGTTAAAGGGTTTTAACTCCCTTGTCTCTGTTCTTTCATTCTCTCCCAGTTTCCCACTTTTTGTGTTGCCCTTGCTAACCTCAGCAATCTGTGTTTGCCTGAGATCCCTGTATGTGTATCTTGATCTTCAGAAGCTTTAATGCATTAAATGGCACTCACGATAGACACCAAGAAATAACTTTTGATTTTCTGAAAACTCATGTCTTGATTTCAATTTGACTTAAATGCATGAAAAGCCTCAGGAACTCAACCTGTGATTAGTGGCTCAAGCTTTAACTCTTACCTATTTCCATTTGCTCCAGTGGATAAAGTCTAAGATGTTTTTGCCTATTCTTATTCCTCTCATGCTTCAGTTTCCCAAAGTAGATGAGACTGAATTTATGACACATACACTTAAAGATCAGTTTCTCCCCAACAAGATGGTTTTTAGGAAAATACAAAAAAGGGAGTGTTCTCAGAATTCATTTTCATCCCCTGATCAGCAACCGGTTCCATCAATTTCTCCCGTAAAGTTGTAATGACATTTAAATTATCCATAGCTTTCGATAAAAGAAATGGATTCCAGACGTGGGAGTTGTTATATGCGCATTTTATTTGGATGAAAAAGAAAAAATTCAAATTCATAAGAAAAAAAGGTAGACATTTTTAGGACTAGTAGAACACGTGTCATTGATGATTAGCCCATTACTAGAGCCTTCTGAAAAAATGATAGGCTAGTGCTTATTTTCTTGGCTAAACTAATTCATTATGTCTTTGTAGGTTGCCAGAAGCCCCATAAAAACTATTCTCTGACATTCTAGGCTCTGTAATTGCTTCTGATATTCAAAAGAGAGTGTAGCTCTTCTGCTTTTGACTGTGAGGATGGCAGCATCGATAGCTAGCAAAGGTCGGGAATCTTGTTTCTCTTTCAGACACAAAGGCCAAAGTCAGCAAGGAGATAAGGATGGTCCCTAAAACCTGAGCTGGCCTAACAGCTGCTAACAGACGGGCTGGCAGACTTCCATTCTCGATGTATTAGGAGTGGACCGGGGCAATCATTCCATTATATTCTTTAGAACAATCATGAAAGGAGACAATTTTGTGGGTTTTTCATTCACCCGTTTGACAGTTTCTCTCAGGACCATGTCTCTTGTGAGCCTCAGAGGTTTTTTTTTTTTTTTCCTTTTTTTTTTTTATGGTCCAGAAAGATTTAGACTGAAAATCACCTCATGGTAATAGAGCTTACAACCTCAGGAAAAAATAATGAAGACCTAAATTTGAACTCTGGTGTATCAAGAAGAATTCCTGGTGCCTTCTGCACAGAGTGACTCCAAATAAATATGAAAGCCCAGCTTGCAGCCCAACTCACCCAGGAGCTTCGTGCGATGGGATGTGCTGGACGTGGGGTTCCTCTCCCAGTGAACTGTCCTTTCTTTGGAGTCTGCTCCTTGAGCTGGTGGAAAATGAGGAGTGGGTATAGCTTCTCACCACCTGCTGAAAGGAAAAGACAGGAGGGTCCATACATCCAAGAGCTTGGCCTAAGGAAAGCCAGCGCTGATGTTAACAGCTTTTAGACTCATTAACAAGACAATTGTTATGTGATTAAAAAGCAACAGAGGGATAGCATGAAAACCATGAATGTATAATGTAATTCATTTTTCATATTCCAGCCATGACTACACCGAGATGAATGGATAAGATTGCTACATCGCAACGGAGTTTGTTTTACAATTATGCACCACATGATGTTAACATATTTCCAATAATGGGATCTAACAACAGGCATCTATGTGCATCTCTGTTCAGACACAACTCAGAGCACCTCCCCTTACGGTGAGATGCTTTGGATCAGAGAATGTGTTTCTGCCTTTTACCCATCACAGTTCTTGGCATTGATCTGCTTTATGAGTTCTTTGTCTCTTTGTCTTCGTGAGCTCAGGTGTACTCATTGGGGAAAATTTTATTCTTTTATTTCTTTGTCATCAGAAGCATCATCTGTTAGGATGTTGTCTTGAGTGGCATGTTCTAAAGGATTCTGTAGAGCATGCACTGTGGGAATCATATCATCATGGTTCCTGGTGTATGCCTGTGCCTGCGGGAAGGCAGAAGAACCTAGGACATGCAGAAGGAAGTGGACAGTCCTTTCCTTCCCCATGGGGCAGCAGTGATGAGCACTTAAAATGGGCTGTTTTGTGGGTCCAATCATTATTGGTCAGAACATCATCTGCCTTCTGTTTTCATAAGCCATGCTGTGCTTCAGTATATATATATATATATATATATATATATATATATATATATATTTGTTTGTAAGTTAGTTCTAATCAGTCACTGTACTGACATGTCATCGATACTCGAAAACATGCAAACAGTTGAGTTTTAAATGATAAGAGAGGATGAAACAGAAACCGTTTCCCCTGCCCGGCTCACTGTGACTGACTCCGCATGCTGTTTGCGCCGTGGGGCTATGTTCACCCCGAAAACTAGCGTTGTGCGTCGTTGGTGGGGTCATTTTGAGAATTTTTGGTTGACTTCCAGATCTCATTAGACTGTCTTCACACACACAGTATTCTTTGAGAGAGAGTGCTAAGAGGAAGAAGGTTGGGCCATATCCAGCTTTGCACTATCGTGTTCATTTGTGCTTCCAGCGAAACATCAACATCAACACAGGACTCCTAGGCCGATGGTGATCCCCAGTGGTCTACAGTCCGGCATTTGGTGTAATTTAGACACAGAACGTAATCTGCACACTCACAGGGCAGCCTTCTGTGGGCTTCATACCTTGCTGAAGGTAAAACAAAGGAAAGAGGGAGATGGCGAACCATCCCCTCTACACTCAGAAACCTAGACAGCAGCTGATGCTGAATCACGCGACAGTCACAGGCAGAGATGGACTTTTCGTCTCAGCCCCAGAAAGCAACAAAGAAGGATCTAGGGTATCTTTTTTTTTTTTTTTTTTGCCCATGGAACCACAGGCTCATGTTGCCCAGGGTACCACGAACTCAAGCAATCCCCAGCCTCAGCTTCCCAGGTAGCTGGGATTACAGGCATATGCCACCACACTCAGCTATATTTTTTGGAACTAGGTCTTGCTACGTGCCCCCAGTGGGACTCAAATCACGATCCCTGGCCCCGGCTGCGTCTTCCTAGGCTGCTGCTTACAGGCATGCGCCACCATGCCTGGCCTGGATATCTTACAGTTACCCAACATGTAAGGTTGGCCTGGATGGCATGAAGGTAGCAATGTCAGTCTCCATATATAAACCCCTTCACTTCTTTCTTATTGACCAGAGACTAATACATTTAAGGAGCAATTCTCATAAACTCTCCCTGAGTCTTTTACTCCTCCCCCCAAGCACCCCTTCCCCTTCTGCTCTACCCTGTCTCCCACCTTCCAGAGAAGTAGGACAGGAAATCAAAGGAGCCTGCAGAGGAGAGAACACCAGTCGGTGGGCTGATTTTCCATGCCTCTCACATAAGTGTTAGTAAGAGTCCCGTGGGGGAAAGAAGAATGAGACAGAAGAGCTTGATAATGATTGGAAAGGAATCAACTCACAGTCTGGGGATCTGAGAACATGTTCTGGCCCAAGTTTAATGAAATTATGAAGACCTGTATATACCTTGGCAAAGAAAGGATCATATTGAAATAATAAAGAAGGAGGAACCTGCTTCTGAAGGGTTGTGACACATAGTGGGACTTGGGTGATAACAGAATATTCCTGTGGGTGGAGCTGCCATTTCCCTTTGGTCATACGTCTCCTGGGACATACCAAAGAGGTTTGGAAGCTGTGCACAGGTGAGAGACGTGCTTGTGATCACCTCTAGTGTGCCAGAGAGGATGACAAAGATAAAGGTGTTCCTTTATCTAAGGCATAGCCCTCAACCTGCGCCCACACCTCACAGGTAAACCAGGGTAGCTTTAGGCTCCGCTGTGTTGACATCCTCGTGGTGGGCTCCCCTCATCCCGCATCTTCCCAGTGCTTGCCCTGCTCGGGGTGGAAGCAATCTCTGTGCTGAAGGGCAGAGGGAGGGAAGGCACTCCGAGTGGCCGTGTAATACACAGCGGCTGATCTCTTCTGACATTTATCTCCGCTCGTGAGCCGAGATGGAACAGCTCACTCATGAAGATGAATGTCATACACAAGCGCTGCCATCACGCATCCTGCTCAGGGATCTCGGGAGAGAGATTTGGTGTTATAGAGAATATTAGAGACGCAGCAGACATGGGCCAGCCGGGCGCTGTGGCTGCTCTGCCTGATTAGATCCTGTTAAGTGAGATGACGCGCCCTTGTTAAATAGAGCCATCGTCATGATGAGATTATCTCGTTCATGCGCTCGCTTGGCATTTGCTTATTTCAGGCACATGCAGAAAATAAAAACCAACAAAAAGAACGACTTCCCGGCATATTTTTACCTACAAATGGAAATAGATTGAGCTCATAACTAGGCATTTGTGTGCTCTGCGCCTTGCCTCATTGGCAGCCTTTAGATCACAAAAGAGACGGTGCTTTCAGAGATAAATGGTCCAGGGAATCACAAAGCAAAGGCCACGTGTTGACGGTGGAATGGCTGGTGGACCCAGTCCGGGGCACCCCTGATCCAGGGCAGCTAGACAGCCTCCAGCAGCTCTGAGAGCCACTTGGTTTCCTGCGGGCTGCTTCTCTGTGTCACTGAGACTGTCCTTGGGATGAAGTGTCTGCCACCCGTGGAAGGTGTGACCTTGGGGAAATTGCTTCCCTCCTCTCAATCTTGGATTCCTTGCTGTGAAGTGGGGGTAAGGACGATGGCTGTCTGAAGATGAACTGGACAGAAAGAGAATGTGTGGAAGACCTCAAGCGATGTCCCGCTTGCAAAGGCTGTTTCAGGAATGTTACTAGGAGAAACCAGTGGCTGCACTGGTGGCACAAAGAACTGGTGGCACAAAAAACCAGTGATGGGGATCAAATTCACTAGTTCTCATCTGCATGTTTTATGTTCCTTCTGCTGTTTCAGGCAGTAGATTTGAGGCAGCCTAATTTATGAAGACCAAAACCTCGAATTCTTACTGGCTAAAAAGAGCCCACAGATCTATGTCCTTTCATCCATTCCTAAGCGATTGGCACAGAATGAGGCAAGTCTTGGTTCTGAGGCAGCCTGGATATGGGGCAGAAGCCTTCTTGCTTTACTTGATGTCTGGTGTTGCCTGGGAGACTTAATTTCCCCTGTGAAGTGTTAGCAAGAATACAAACCTTGGAGGAATAGTATTACACTATTACATGCTATATATCATATGATGTTATACATGAATCACCTTCATTTTTAATTTCTACTCCTGCAATCTTTAGCTGAACTGCTGAGGAAGGACTTGTCAAGCATGAAAGGCACCAAAGAATCAGCATCTTCCCTGCCATAAAGTGTTGGCAGTGAGGGAAGACACAGTGTGATTAGAATTCTGTGAAAGGGTGGCTATCAGGGAAGACTTCCTGAAGGAAGAAGCCCTGGAGTTGAATCTTGAAGGGAGAAGAGGAGTTGGCTGAATGAGGAAGAGGGAGAAGGTTTCCCATGCACTCGAAGAATGTGGGATCCCTTAAAATAGGAAGGCTGAATATCTCTGCCTTGGAAACACCCCTCAACAGATTCCATCATCATTGGGAGAACAAGACTAGTCTGTTGTCGGGTTCTATGATGCTGTGGATAAATTGATCTGTAGCCTACCGAGTGTTTGCTTTAGGGATTCATCCAGCTTCTCGATGGGCGGGCGATCTGGGGGAGTCTCGTTCCTCTGAGGAGGAAAATCTGGAGCCAGTAGAGATGTCGGCTGGACCCTTCTGCACCATAGCTGTCAGATATCACTGGGCTCACCTGCCATTTGTTGTTAGTTCAGTCATTAGACCCAGATGAAGGCCGTGATTGAATCTCCTTTGCCTAAAATGATCCTAAATGAAGAGATCCATTTTTCTTAAATCCCAGCTTTTTACAAGTGTTCCAGGGAGGATTGGTTCTTCAGTGGGGAGCTTTTAATCTTGCCCACGAAAGGAGCATGCGTGTGTACATGTGTGCATCAGTGTGTACGTGTGTGAGTGTGTTGGCGGTGTACGGGGAAGACATCACATAACCTAAACAACCTATCGCGTTCCTTCCTCTTCCCCTAAGATAGAGCCAGGCTCAGAGAAACTCTACAGCCTCGAATTAGCCATTTGATTTCTCTTCCCACTGGCAGCACGCTTCCTCCCCTAGGGTGCAGTTTGGCAGGTTCAGTTGGGATGGGGGGAGAGCAAAGGGTTGGGGTGTCCTCCCTTGGTGCATCTCGTTCCCTCGCTCCTCCTGCATCCCGGGTCACCCAGGCTGAGTTGCCGGGGCTGTGTGTGCCCAGATGGGACACTGACGCAGTGACTGGCACCGTGGGGACACCAAAAGAGGGGACGCTCATGTCACTGAGCTCAGCCAGTTGGTTCTCCGCGGCACCCACTATCTCCCAGGACAGACTCAGGCTGTCTCTGCTCTCACTCTCCGCCTTTCTCCTCTCTCCAGGAATCACTATCGTCAGAGCGCGGCTGCAGCCCGGGGAGCAGCTGGGAGGTGCTTCTACACCCTGACCTTCAGCATCGCCTTCCCCCACGGCGGGGACGTCTGCTACTTGGCCTACCACTTCCCCTACACCTACTCGGCCCTCATGGTAATGCTGTCTCTCTCCTCCCTCTCCCTCCCCGTCCTCCTCCCCTTCATTCCCCTTCATTCCCCCTCTCTTCCCCCCCTTCCTCCTCCTGTCCCACCCCTATACCCTGGGGGGCTTGGTGTTCCCTGAGAGCCTCCAACAGATGGGGCCACCCTTCTGGGAGCTGACCTGCACCTGGGCCCTGATGGGCTTCATGTTGTCTGTCTCCAGCCCTGGACTAGGTATCAGGCTGAGGTCGTGGAGGAGGTTGTGACAGTCCTGTCACTCTCAGGAGTTTCACCTGCCCGTTTCAGAGGCAGGGCCTAGCTGGGACTCGTCTTCTGCTTCTTAAGTCATCGTCTTGATGAACGATCTTGATAGAACCAGTTTCTCCCATTCTACCAGCCTCAGGTGTCTATTGCCAGAGACACATGTACCTGCTGCCTTCTGTTCACCATGGAGGGTCTCATCCCAGCCTTCGCCTCACAGTCCGCCCCTTTATGACCCTGACCCAGGCTCCAGTGTGGTCAATGGTCTAAACGTTCGTTTTTGGCTTCTCTAGCTCACGCATTTGCTTGTCTTCCTGCCATCACCTCTGAGTGACGTCATGGATGTCTGTCTTTCTCCACTTGGCTTATTTCACATAGCGTCATGCCCTCCAGGCCCGTCCTTGTGGCTGCAGATAGAGGGTCCCATCTTCTCAGAGTGTCCAAGTCATGTCCTGCCACGTCTCCTTCATCCGCGCATCATAGATGAGTCGCTGATTCGATTCCAAATCTTGACTCTCGTGATGGGTGCGGAGTGAACGAGGGGCGGTAGAGGTCGCTCTCTCTATTTTTTGCAGTTTTCATGACTACGATTTTAATGATTACAAAACAGCTCATTAATTTTATGTTCTTTCTTTTGTTCTAGTCATTATATATGTTATTTTTATTTTATTCTTTGATTAAAGGAACCATGAATTGTAGAGCAACCAAGATAGTACAATAGCTTATGTGTAAAGGGTATTTACAGATGACAAGAATGTAGGTCAAGATTATTAACAAAAGAAGAGACTTTCCAGGTACAACCATCTCTCAGGGAAGGGGCAGGGATTTATACGTGGCTTATTCCTGGTGCTAATTAGGACTTTCCAGGTTGATTGGTTTGGGATTGGAAAATATTTTCAAACTCTATTGAAATATACTGCACATATTATAAAATGAACAAAGCCGGGCATAGTGGCACATACCTTGAATCGCAACCTATGAGGCTGAGGCTAAGAATTGCTGAGTCTGCAGGATTGAGACCCATCTTGGGCAATACAGCAAGACCTAGTCCCCCAAAAATATTTGGGTGTGATGGTACATGCCTGTAATCCCAGCTACCTAGGAAGCTGAGACTGGGGATTGCTTGAGTCCATGGTACCCTGGGCAACATGAGCCTGTGGTTCCCTGGGCAACAAAGTGAGACCTAGTCTCAAAAACAAAAGTAGAGGTCTCTTTTCAGATGATTGTCTCTGTTCTGTGGGAAACTTCCCAGCCGTGGAATTTCTGGAATATATCCAAGTCACCTCCAGGCTCCCTTCCATAGGCAGGTTTGCCCACAGCCCCAGGTAGCATGCACAGGTTGCTGTCTCGCCACCTCCTCGCCAGCACTTGTTGTTTCCTGTCCTTTGATCACTCAGTGGGTCTGTTTTTCAAAAACCCTCAAGATAAGTCTACAATGGCGAGATCTGGGCGAGATTATCTAGTTGAAATGGGATGAACCTTCTGGGTAAGGCGGGTGCAATGTTAAAGGATGTTGATGCTTCGAAAGGAGGGTGCAGAAGTGGGATGATGAAGTTTGGAAAACTCCTGCCTCCAAGAGCAAGTGGCTTTTCCAGAGGCTTCCATAAGATGGGTCAGAGGCTGTTAGAGGGATTTAGGTTGGACATAAGAGGGAAAAAATAAGGCCAAATCATTGCAGATGAGGGACACATGTTTTTTTATGGGTGCAGTGTCGTGAGAGTCGGGAAGTTAGTCATCTCCTGCACCGGCCTACAGAAGAGTCCCTATGCAAAGTGCAGCAACCCCTTCAGTTTTTTGTCAAGTGAAAATCATCAAACGTTCCCTTTTCCTGGCTCTCTTGAGAGTGAAAGCTCTGAGCTTCCTTCTAGGTAGCATCTTGATCCTCTGTGTTAATGCAAAATGTTGCTAACGTATTTTTAATAACATATGCTTCTTTGTGTGACGCTTCGCCTGAAGTGTGGGCATTATCATTTAAGCTTGTGATAAGGAATCACAAAAGAT
>PVHY01028062.1:0-15591 GCA_004024945.1 Uropsilus gracilis | reverse complement strand
GATAACCCCGTAAGAACTCAGTACAACAGGAGCTTTGGCCCATAGTTATCTAAGATCCCATACCTTTAAACCATCTTGACTCACCTATATGCTCGTTGCTGGTGGGAAAAACACTGCCAGAGCTGCCTGACTTAGCTGGGGTGGGTTTTTGCCTGAGACACCCTCATTTTATTCCCCCTCATGTCCCCTGTTGATAGACCTTCATTCTTTTTGCCTTAGTAGCATCCATTCTTCCTTGATCTACCCACAGTCCTGTGGGCAGGAATGACTCCAGTCATTAGCATTTTCTCTACTTTGGCCTCAAATTGGTTTGGGGACAGTCTTGCAATCCACGACAATCCCATCCACTCTGGAAAGAGAACTTCTTTTTTAGGCTCCTGTGGACTTCATGGCTCTGCCTGAAAGAAGCCAGCAAAGAGGCAGCACAGCCCAAGGGTGGGGTCACAGGTCCTGATGATGTCATCCGCAGCTGGGCTCCAGCAAGCCCAGACTGGAGTTCCCCCTGCACTTTTAGGGTGCGCAGGAGCCAGTGAGGTTCCCCATTCATGTCTCATCCCAGAGTGGCTATTATAACCATATGAGTCTTAACCATAGTTCTTTCTTCCTAAAGCCCATTTTGCACCATGTCTAAGGACTTGCTTCAGACCCATCGTTTAGCCAGGGCTTCCTCAACTTCACCATACTTGTTGGTTCCTGCCCCATACACCATCCCTCTTCTCCAAACCACAGCATCTGTTCTCATCACTCTGCATGAGTCAGAACTTATCAATGTATGAGCTGCCTGTGCTTTGTGTGTATGAATTGATTATTGCTATTAGTAATCATGGCAGAAATTTCTACCATTAAGCTGGGCATGGTGGCACATGCCTGTAAGCTTCAGCCTATGAAGTGGCTGGGGCTGGGGATCATGGTTCGAGTCCCACTCAGGGCAACATAGTGAGACCTAGTCCCAAAAAAATAGCTGGGCTTGGTGGTGCACACCTGTAATCCCAGCTACCTGGGAAGCTGAGGCTGGGGATTGCTTGAGTCTGTGGTACCCCGGGCAACGAGAGCCTGTGGTTCCACGGGCAAAAATAGTGAGACCTAGTCTCAAAAAAAAGAAAAGAAAAGAAAAAGAAATTTCTACCATTAACCAAGCATTTTTTGGGTGGGGGTAGAATATATGAAATATAAAATTCACCACTGAAATCATTTTTTAGGTGTGCAATTCAGTGGTATTAAGTACCTCTACTCTGTTGTGCAGGTATCACCACTATCCATTTCCAGAATTCTTTCACTTTCTCAAATAGAAACTTTATCCCATTAAATGTAAGTCCTGAATTCTCCCCCAAGCCCTGGTGATCTACAATCTATGTATTATCTCAATAGTCTTGCCAGTGCTAGGTATCTCATATAACTGAAATCATATAACTTTTGTCTTTTGATGTTTGGCTTATTTCACTTAACATGTTTTCAAGTTTATCTGTGCTGTCGTCTGTATCAGAATTTCTTTCTTTTAAAAATTGAAACCTGTCCCACTTTATTTGTGCCAGGCTTTTGTGTGAAGGCTTGCATCTTTGCATCTGTTGATGGATGTTTGGACTGTTTCTACCTTTTCATCCTTAGAAAATAATGACACTATGAACACTGACATATACTCTGAGTTCTTACTTTCAATTCTTTGGGCAAATACAACTGAGAACTAGAATGTCAGGATCAAACCAGGACTTTTTATGTAATAGGTACTGTGCTATGTAAAATGTTCATCATTTTTTAAATAATCACCACAACTGGTATATTTACACAGTGGAATATTATTCAGCAATTAAAAAGGACAAATTTGATGCATGTGTGATAGCATGGATGAAGCTAGAAAGAGTCATACTTGCAGGAATAAGCTAGAAAGAAACAAAAACACTGAATGATCTTACCTATAAGTGGGGTATAGGGAAAACAAACAAAAGGACAAGAAATAGTTAAAACTAACAAACTGACAGCAGAACTAAAGCATAAAGCAAGGAAGGGAATGGGAGGATGTAGGCTGGGGAGGGATGAGCACAAGAGATTAAGATGATGGTTCACTGGTGACAAGGTGGTGGGAGAACCTCAGGGTATACAATGGTGTAAAATATATATACATGTGTAATCATGTTTGACAATATCTGAACAGTTACTTTACTTCAAAAAATTTCAATCAAATTTTTCAGAATGTTTATTGAAATGTGTCAGCTTTGTGTTCAACTTGCTAACATAGTAAAAATTTTAATGAATTGATTAGACTAGTAATTTAAAATTACTCTATATAATTATGATCGTCATTTTAGCCAGACTTTTGCATTTCACTTTCCCATAGAAATGAGCCAGAGTGCTAATGTAAATTAGAAACTTTCATGAATAGACAGTATTAACAAATTTTAATTTGTAAACTGTTGTTCCATCTAACTTTTATGGGTATTAAAATTGACCAAAGCCGGTAGTGGTGGCGCGCACCTGTAATCCCAGCTACTTGGGAGGCTGAGGCTAGGAATCTCTTGAGTTCGCAGGTTCAAGACTACCTCTGGCAACATAGCAAGACCTAGTCTCTCTAAAAAAAATAAGACAATTTGGAAAAAAGATAGGCATTTTGGCAAAAACTTAGAATATGTTAATAAGGTGCTTTATTATCCTCACTAAAATAGGTCAGAGTGGTTTGGTATCAATTTACTGTGCAAAACAAAAGGGAGAAATTGGTACTAAATGTTCCCCTGTCTTGGGTTTTATGGAACAAATATGTCAGGAGGAGAAATACAAATGCCAGATCATTTCACTCACATTTAGGATAGAGAAACTAAACAGAGACACAGAAAATCAAGATTGAAACACATCACAGAAACATGACTGCATGGTGGTATACACATGTAATCCCAGCTACCTGGGAGGCTGAGGCTAGGAATCATTTGAGTCTGCAGGTTCGAGACTACCCCAGGCAACATAGAGAGATCTAGTCTCAAAAAGAAAAAGAAAAAGATCACTGCAGAATGGAAGCCACCAGAGGGGATGGATGAGGCAAGGGGAGCAACCAGGAGAGGGGGCGCAAAGAGACTACAGTGAAGGATTATGAGTGTTTTGGGGTGTGTGTTACACATCTGAGGAAGTGTATTCGTGTAACCACATAGTCATATACAATATTGTAAACCATTGTTAACTCAATAAAATATTTATTATAATAATAATTATAAAATATTACGATTAAATTATTATTTACTATATAAATTATATTTATATAGTTATAATTTTAAAATCTTTTAATTGAGGAAAAATGTACCACTACCCCCTGCCCCTGTCCTTCTAATATGTTTAAATTACTCATTTCAGTTACTACAGATTTATGGCTTTCTTTTGGAGGACACTCATCCTACAGAATTTGCCAGATGGTGCCCCGCGATGATGCTATGATTATCCATCATCATTAGAGGAAATCTGTCTACATTAACTTTAAACTATTTGGAAGGAGTGTGTGTGCTTTGGAAGAGAGATACCATGTGAGAAAAACACAGAGCGGCCTCTCTAGGGAAGGTGGTATCTTCTGGCAGTAAATATTTTTCTCTAAACTCTAGTGTCAGGGGCAGGCATAATATAAATGTCAGGGGTAGATTCCCATGAGAGGGACCCTCCCATTGTGCTTTTATGGGTTCTTTCTGCCTCCTGCCCATGTCATTGAACCTGGCTCTACTTTTTGCTGCTCTCCTCTCTGGGAACATGGAGACTGCAGATTTTTGAAACCTAAGGACTCAGCCCTAATGCCAGGTGAGCTCTAGTGATATGGTTCTCAATTCAATAACTCCACCATTGAGCTTTTGCTCTCCAAACCTGTTCACCACGAAGGCTCCCTGGACATGGATACCAGTTCCACCTTCTTCTTGGCCACTGCCATCACCAACTATGTCATCTCTAAGATGAGCATTTTCAACAAAATCCTCTAAGTCTCTACTGATTTTACTTGAAGTAGGTTTGTCTATCAGTACTTGGAATTTCACTATATAATTACCAGTAGCAACTCAAATAAAGAGGCTCCAAAGAGAATGAGGGATACTTGGAAATTCTTGCATTGCTCTTGTTTTTTATTTTTCACTTGAAGCTAAAGTATACTCTTTTGCTAAGAGATGTTGTTTCTTCTTTGGGTCGTGATTCTTTTTTGTTTTTTAATTTTTAAAATCGTTTTATTATTGGTTACACACACATATCTATATATTACATCATTATATGCCTTGAGATTCTCCCACCACCATGTCAATTATGAACCTGATATCATTCTGATCTTGTGCTCATCCCTCCCCTGGTTTTCCTCTCTTTTCCTCCCACTCCCTTCCTGTATGCTTTAGTTTTGTTGTCAGTTTGTTTTAACTTTTTCTTGTCCTTTTTTTTTCCTTTAGCCCACGTATAAGTAAGACCATCCATTCTGTATCTCTCTATTTTTTTTTAAGAGATTAGGTCTCGCTATGTGGCCCAGGATAGTCTCGAAACTGTGAACTCAGATAACCCCTGGCCTCAGTCTCTGAGATTACAGATGCACACCAATGCTCATCCAGTATCTCTTTTTTCTTTCTGATTTATTTCTGCTAGCATGATTCCTTCTTGCTCCATCCAAATTGCTATAAATGACTTTTTTTTGATTGCTGAATAATATGGGTCTTGATTCTTCAAATCACCAGGGTCTCTTGGTCTCTAGTCTTTCCATGGTCTCTAGTCTTTCCATTCCTTAATGGCTTCAAGAGATTCTCTTTACAGTACTGCTAGTTAATATTTTCTTTGTTCTGGGGATCCCACACCCATGTCTGCACCTGTACTGAGCATCCCTAAGTGTGTTTAACCAGGGCAAGGTTTATATAAAAACAAACCCAAAAATTGCATTGTCTTAGATGTGATGGATACATTATTCATGTTCGAAATTATTGGGCTCTTGTCCATGTGAAATTTAATTTTGTGGGAATATGTGATAGAAGATGAAGTGGAAATTCTTAAATACAAATCCGTATGTTTTCATCTGTTTACTGTACCTTCCAAACTATCAGCAAGTTGAAGTTCACATTGCCCCTTTAACAAAAATCCTAAGGATTACTACATACAAAATGATTAAAAACTGTACTCTAAAGCCACTTACTAGTTTAATTACAATGTTGGGAAAGGTACTGAATCTCATTGTGCTTTAGCTTCCTCTGATAATAGTTCCATTCTCCTGGGTGATTGTAAATTAACTGAGTTAATATATGTAAAGTGCCCTGTAAATAGGATATTTTAAAAAAATTGTAAATATATGTAAGTAGGCCCCAGCCCATAGACGATGCTAGTACATAAATGTTAGCTATGACATGGAAAATACACGCTGATGATCTTTTGGAAGTAAAACCAAATTTAGGTAAGCATTTTCATAACATAGTATTTTTTTTAATGCTTTAACCCAGCTAATTACAATTAAATCCAACAATGATAAATACCAAATATTTAAATGTTTTTAAACAGAGTGGTGTTTATTTTGTTCTGCAAAGTCTTGATAATTGAATTACCACAGGAGGCTCTCCCTGTCAGAGGAAATGAGTGTTTTATCAGAGTCAAGGTGGGTTTAATAAGTAGAACCTTGATTTTTTGTGTGTGTGTGCTTTTCTATCTGATTGTTTCTGTTAGTTTCTTAATCCCTGTGGCAAGAACCTCTGCTTTGTTTTGCTTTCTGCACAGTTTGTTTGGATTCTGTTCTCTTACAGTAGTGAGGCCGCCAGCCCTAGCAGTGGGTATACTTTTCAAATGTAGATCTGGATTTTGCAGCTTGTCTGTGCACAATTAACAGCCAACTTGTGCCAGTTTTCTTCCAGGCTCTTTTTGGCCAAGCACTGTGACTGGCTGCTGCAGGCAGGAATGCTGTGTGTTCTTCAGGGGGTGGCCAGAATCAGGCTAAAATGGAAGTGATCCATTTTGTTCATCTACTCTGGTTTTTGATTACAAAACTTCTCATTCTAATTTTGAAAAATGTATGATGTTAATTTCCCCTTTCACATGACAGTAGTAATTTTAATCAACTAACTTCTTGAAATTCAAGATTATTCAAACCAAACCATAGTTCAAAATAGCTGAAACTCTCAACATGCCCTGAAAGTTCTTTGGGTTTGGCTGAGGAACTGTGGGCAGGGAACAAAGGATTTATTTCTAGACTCTTAGTCTGAGACTACTGTTGCCTACTTTAATCTACTGGTGCTTTTGAAACAAATCACACAATGTAAAAATCACATTCAATAATTTGCATCTTCTTAATCTCATTTTGATAATTTCACAAACTAGTGGTATCTGTCATTAAGGAATATTGATAGGGTGGGTTAACCTCCCTGGGTGTCATTGACTCCTATTTAAAATTGCAAATTTCAAGGAAGGTATGCTAAAATGTGAGAATCCGTTTCCTGGAAGGCAGGAAACCAGGATATATAAAGGATGTGGAAACAAAGAAAAGGATTTGATTCAAATTCAAATTCTGATTCAGAGACAATATGGAGATCAGATAGAGAGAGAGGTTCAATAAAAGAGAGATAAGAATCGGCCATCTTGTAAAAATGTAAACCATGTAGACATGGCCAGGCCTGGGGGCCTATTGCCTTTGGCTGGCCCAGGCTGGCAGCATGTGTGCTAAATGCAGTTCAAAAGTTTACAAATTTAAACTCCGTGTTAAAGTTTGTTTTGCTAAGTTTAACTTAAGTCTGCAAAAGGCTGTAAAAAAACAGGCCTAAAAAAAAAATAAACTTTGCTAGGTCTGGTACCATAAAGTTTCTACCTAAACGACAAGAAGAGAACAGCATGGAGAAGCTAAAGCATGCCAAAAAACACGCCTTAAAAAAATGCCTTCAAACACGTGGAGAGGAACTCTGACTGTCTGCCTTAATTAGAATTTCCTTTCAAAAAGATACAAGAGGAAGGAAGGAGGAAAACAGGTTTTTTTCTTTGTAATGTAATAATTCAGGAGCTGTTCCTGGTGGGAAAACAGAAAGAGGTTTGAAACAGAAAAAGAGAAAAAAAGAAAAAGGAAAAGATAGGAATGGAGATTGAGATACAGGTTTGGTTTCGGCCATTTTGTAAGATGGAGATGTGAACCATGTGAGCTTGGCCATGTGGCAAGGCCTGGGCCTTGCAGCCTCTGGCTGACCTAGGCTAGCCACATGTGTGCTAAAGGCAGTTGAGAAGTTTGCAGATTTGAACTGTTTTTGCTGAGTTTAACTTGTATCTGCAAGAGGCCATGCAAAAGTTAGGCCTGAAAAGAAAGTGAACTTTGCTGGGTCTGGTACCATAAAGTTTCTTTTACTACCTGGAGGAAGACGGCAAGGAGAAGACGGCATAGAAGAGAAGGAGCAGCCAAAGAAAAATGTCTTTTAGCATCTGGAGATGAACTCTGACTGACTGGACATTGGTGAGATGATCAAGACTGAGAGACTGAGGATTTTTGGCAATCTGGGAAAGGACTTTGGACAATGTTGAGAAAGGTCTTGGACAATGTTAAAGTAATCTGAGTTTTACTTACATGTTTCTTTTGTAGTAATTAGGAAATCACTTTGTTAGGAATAAATTAGTCTGCACTGATAGTCTTGCTTTGACTTGGAATTTTGGTTGAGAAGGCTGGGGATGGTGGAAAGAACCCACGAGTGTTTAAAAAAGGGTAGATTGAGACAAACTAGTCTAAAATGCAAACTGTAGTTTTTAAGTTTTTCTTTTTAGGTCTAAAAGAGGGAAAGAAAGCAGAGAGAAGCTGATAGCTGATGTTTGCATACCAATAGAAGGTTAACAGTAAAAATGCTAATAAACAGTTTGTAGCCTGCCTCATAGGGAGAGAAGCAGGCATAGGTGTGACTAGTTAAAGGTAATTGCTAATGTAAACTGCTTGGAGTCTACTAAGCAGAGAGAAGCAGGCAGAGATATGTGTTTCAGTTTAAGTCAAAAAGTTTTTTCTTTCGCCCAATTTCAATATCAGAGCAAACTCTTTGTTCTGTGCATCGGTCTAGCATTTACCTGCCTATTTATCCACCAGTGCAGCTAGTAAATCAGAGATTATCTTAGGTGATTTAAAAGTATATGTAAAGTAGAACAGTTTAATTCAACAAATTAAAACATGGTGACTGAGGATAAAAACACAATGATAAGGCCAGGCGTGGTGGTGCGTGCCTGTAATCCCAGCAACTTGGGAGGCAGAGGCTAGGAATCGCTTGAGTTCATGGGCTCAAGACTACCCCGAGCAAGAAAGAGACCTGGTCTCTAAAAAATTAACTGGGCGTGGTTGTGTGCGCCTTTTATTCCAGCTACTTGGGAGGCTAAGGCTAGGAATCACTTGAGTCCCGTAGGTTCGAGACTACCCAGTCTCTAAAAAAAAACAAAACAAAAACAAAAAGATAGGGACATACTATTGAGTCAGAAGGGTAAGTTAAAGTGCCAACCATTGTATTAAGACCATGTAATTGATTTCAAAATTTAGCATGTATTAGCCTCTCTGTAGGGTACTTGTTAAAAATTCGGGATTTTTGGCTTCACCACAGGAATCCTGGCACGTGGATTGTGAGATGATTCTGATGTATGTTTTGGGGACAAACTCCAGAATCCCTGACTTATTAATTTGTTGCAAATCTGTATATTTGGCTCCCAGCTTTTTGGCAATCATTAGGAAAAAGAAAGGCTGTCTTTTCATATGAACAAAAATGATAACATCTTTTGGCATAGATATTAGTGAAGGTTTCATATCAACTTTTCTATCCGAATAGGAATTTGACTGGCATAGATATTCAGAAAGTCTTCTATAAAAATGTCTTCTAAAGTTGGGTGTGGTGGCACTTGCCTGTAATCCAAGTGCTGGGAGGCAAGAGGCCAGGGATCACTTGGGTTCATGGGTTCGAGACTACCCTGGGCAACATAGTGAGACCTGGTCTCAAAAAAGCTACTGGACGCAGTTGCAGGCACCTGTAGTCTCAGCTACCTGGGAGGCTGAGGCTGGGCATCACTTGAGTCCACAAGATTGGGACTACCCCAGGCAACAGAGTGAGACCTAATGTTAAAAAAAAAAGGCTTCTATACCTCTCACAAGCATGACATCTGTTGTATTCAATTAAAAGTCACTATGTGACCTTCTTCAGATATATGCTCACTGTCTTTCAGGGGAAAAAACGGAAAAAAGAATGGGGCTTGGAGGATGGGAAAATATGACAAAGGAAGGGGATTAAAAGGGTGAAGGGTGAAGTTACCTCTTCCTTTTGGGCCATTCTTGAAGCCCTGGCTAAATGAAGGTCAATTCCTTGGTGACCTCTGACCAGAGCAAGAATGAATGTGAGAGGAATTTCAGTCAGCCTTCCACATTCTGAGGAATGCCATGCCTTCTGCTCTTTCCAACGAGCTGAGATAGAAGTACCATGTCTGACCCACCTGAGAAGATGATGAAGTTGAGGTGGTTGGGGGCCTTTACGACAAAGACTTGGCCAAGGATACAGGTTTACAGGAAGGATCATGTTACCTTCACTGCAGGAGTGCAGGGGGGAAAGGGAATACTGCTATGTTCCTGCAGAGTTCAAGTAGGAAGGCCTTGAAGGAGAATTAGCCAAATCTCTGCATCTGCCTATCTCCCACATTTCTCTACCATTAATGTAAATCATTCTGAAGTCACTGTGGCTGCAAGCTCTATCCTTACTGAGCTGTTAGACAAAAAATGTATAGTCTCCTGATAGACATGTTTTTCCAGCAAAAATTTCAAGGTAATGCTTTAGACTTCTGTGTTAAATTCTTAGAAACTCACTTATACGATCTATTTGGAAGGCAGATCCTGTGTGTGGATGTAGCATGAATGCTTGTACCAGCAAAGAAGATGTTTGTGAACTCAACTAATTCAACTCCAGTGTGTGCTGATTTTTGGTGTGTGTGTGTGTGTGTGTGTGTGTGTGTGCATGCATGCTTCACTTTAATTGTTACTCAGAAAAATTTAAATAAAACCATTTCTTGAATCATTTCTTACTCAAAATAAAATGAAATACTAAATTCCAAGGGTTTATGTTAGCTAGAGAAAGGATGGGGCTGATTTAGCCTTCTAAAGATAAGGTGAACTCATTAACTTATGAAGCTTTTCCTTAAAATGCTGACCTCAAGATACATAGACTTCTAGCAAGCCAGGTAAACTTTTAAGCAAATCATCTGGTTTTGTTACCTGAAGATTTGCTGTGGATTTAAATAAATATGAAATATTTAAATATTTTTGGTTTTTCAAAATTCTTTGTCAGATATTAAAATAATAAATATCTAAAACTCTAAGTAATGAAAAGGCAAAGAATTTTATAAATTTAAAGGTAAAAGTTTCCTGTAACAGAGATAGAAAAAAATGACATTAGGTAACACATTGCTGTTCTCTCATATGGAGAAAGCATGCACTGGGAGAGTTTTTGAAACTCCGCTAATATAAAAAGTAACAATGAACACTACCATTTCTCCCATGCCTGTTTTATGCCAATCACCACAATAGGTTCTTATGTATTTTGTTTCCAATTACCACAAAAATTCCTGAGAATGAAGTACTACTACCCTATATCCCCTAGCCTTTTTCCACTCTCTTTATTCCTTTCTGTTTAAATTAATTCATACCAGATGTTTTGCTCACTCACCCTTTGATGTAAAATGACTTTTACTCTTCCTTGTGAGGCCAATCTAATTTATCTGCTATACTAGTGGTAATTGAGTCTGAGTGAATGATAAATGTTGAAAGAATGAATTAGTGCTAAAAGCTCTTGTGACCACTTTTCCTCCCATCAGCCTCTGTCTGTAGGATTCTGACTAACAAATTTGGCATCATCTGAGAAATCTTAAAAGTCATTTGTCATTGTTTGTTCCCCAGTGGCAGCTAAAGATGGCATTCATGGGCTTTTCCCAGAAGACACAGTTTGAATCTTCAGTGAGATCTCTGAAACCTAACCCCCGGTCATTTCTGAAGGATGTGTCAAGACAGGGCCCTTTCATTTGCCCTTTACAGAAATAGCTTGTCAGTTCTCTAAATGATTCCCATCATGGTGTATTGTCTAACCCACTAAACTTAGAGTAGACCGTATCTCTCATTCCTGAGCTTTTAATTGATGCAGGGAACTAAGAATACCACTGACATTTTATAATTGCTCTGTTTTAATGCATTTCCCAGGCTAAAAGCTTTATGAAATACGCTTTTATTGTTTTCATTGGTGTATGAGATAATAATAAGACTCTTTATAAGACTTTCAGGATGGAAAAAGATACTAGAAAAGCCCTAGAAACAAGCATTCACCAAATGTAAATATAAAACTGTTATTTTAAGAGAAGTCTACTTTGGCATGTCTTTTAAAGTGTGACTCTTCCTAGCAGGAATAGAACTGACAGGACATCAAGTCGAACTCCATTATAAGGGTTTATTTAATGGACTTAAGACTTACTGAATTAAAAAGTTTGAAAACTTCTGCTGGAATTTTGTACAATATGAGGTATGATAGCAGGTGGTTAAAACACAATATATTGCCCATGTTCTAGCCAAAGTTCAGGAAATTTTGACACATACACATACAAACACATATGTATATGGATATCTACATACATGCATGTATATAATGTATATATACTATCTGCACACATTTATCACTACTTATCTCTATCTGTGTTTACACACTCATGAATGCATACACACCTGTACAGCAGAATAGTAGAAAATAAGGGTTCTGGAACCAGGCAAACCTACAGCCCTACTGCTACTGGCTCTCTCTCTCTTTTTTTTTTTTTTTGAGACTAGGTCTTACTATGTCGCCTGGGGTAGTTCCAATGTTGTGGACTCAAGTGATCCCCAGCCTCAGCCTCCCAGGTATATGGATTACAGGTGCCTGCCACTGCACCCGGCTGCTTTTTCAAGAACCAGGTCTTGCTGTTTTGCCTGGGTAGTTTCAAACCCACGAACTCAAGCAATCCCTGTCCTCTTGCCTCCCAGCACTTGGATTATAGACACGCGCCACCACGCCCAGCTTCTACTGGCTCTCTTTCCACAGGCAATGACATGAACTTCTGAAATCTAAGTTTCATCATTTGTAAAATAGGGAAAAACTGCTATTCTTAGATGGACTATGAAGAACAAAATAAATATGTTGTGTCTAGCATATTGTCAAGAAACATTGGTTGCTGATGCCGCAAACAATACGTGCACGGTACGGAGCGAGGAGGGCACTTTAGGAAGGTGGGCACACGTCATTATCATCATCACAGAGGGCTGGGTACCATGGACCTGGGGACTGGGTCTCAACCTGGGAAGTGGCATTTTCTTCCACTGGGAAGTGGAAAGAAAGGAACATTTGAACTGAGGGTGACACTCTTAGTCCTGAGAGTATCTCAGGAGCCTGGGAGGGAGCCCGATGACCTGTTGAGTCACCTTGTCTCGAGTCAAAGGTGAGCAAAGGTCACACGGCATTCAGTGTACATGTGTCTGTCGAGTGGACACTGAGTGAGCAGTGACCTTTGGATCAGCAGGGGGAAGGCTGGAGGATGAGCAGCAGCTGGGCGGTAGCTATTCAGCGTGTCATGGTCTGCATTCTGAGGAGGGCAGCCGGGAACATGAAGGAAAGAGCAGCCAGACTGACAGGAATCTGGAAAGGTCAGCCCTGCACCCAGCTGTCTGTCTGGGGCATCTCAGGTACCAAGGCCAGAGCACTGGGTGAGTCACAGTGGATGCAGTGGTCCTGGCGGGTGCAGGTTGTCCCAGAGGCTGTGCCAGGGGCAAATGTCCACCAGACTGTCCAGACCAACCTGGGCGTAAGGGTCCAAGGACAAGTCAGCCACAAACCAATCAAAGGAATTAGCCAGAAACCACAGGAAGTGAGGCAAGTCAGTCTGTCACAGGCTGTAACAGAGCGGGATAGGTCAGAGAATGAGAGGCAGGTGTGCTACACCTGCTATCATCTGTCACCTGTGGTTCCCTGTGTGGCATTGGCCCCGTGTTGATGCATGTGGCTTCTGACAAAAGGAAAGAGCGGAGTGGGCTGAAGGAAAACACATTCGCTCTGTTAATTTGGAAACCTGAGCTGGCGAGCAGAGAGGAATCTGATAAAGACTAGTTTGCAGCGGTTTCTGCAAGTCATAGGCTGGACAAGCTCTTTTCCTTCTAGACTACTGCATTTACTGTCTTTTTGTGCGCTATACCCTATTCAGCCTTCTCACTGAAATAGACATGCCTTCCCCCAGGGATCATTCTCTGACCCTTTCCTGAACTAGGGAAAGTGTTTCCGTTGTCTTCAGTGGTGTAGAACTTCCTCTTCTGTGACAAGGCATCAGATTCATGTAAATGTCTGCTTTTTGCTTCACTGCTACACATGATCTCTTTGAGGACATTGACAAAGTCAACATAGTCTCCGGCTCTTCACAGAGTGCCTTGACCAGCCCAAGTGCTGGTGTTAGTGGAATGATGCTGAGGGACCATTCAAGGTATTAACTAGCAGACTTCAACCTGAACCCCAGCAGAGCAAGGTCAGGAGAAGGTAGAAATGTCCTTGTTCCCTTCATTTCAAGGGAAATGACTTGACTTAAGGCTAGAGAGATAGAGTCTAAATGTAACAGACTTCCAAAGGTCAGGGTAGAACAGGGTTGGGAAGAATTGAGAGTCATTAGAGGATAAAGTTCCTCAAGGAGATGGATTTTTGTTTTGCTCACTCAGAATTCTGCCCAGAAGAGTGTTGGCTACATTGTAGGTAGTTAAGAAAGACTTTATTGAGGCCGGGCATGGTGGCTCGGTGGCTCGTGCCTGTAAGCTTCAGCCTATGAAGCGGCCGGGGCTGGGGATGGCGGTTCTCATCCCGCCTGGCGCCTGTAGTGAGACCTAGTTCCAAAAAAATAGCTGGGTGTGGTGGCGCACGCCTGTAATCCCAGTTACCTGGGAAGCTGAGGCTGGGGATTGCTTGAGTCTGTGGTAACCCGGGCAACGAGAGCCTGCGGTTCCATGGGCAAAAATAGTGAGACCTAGTCTCAAAAAAATAAAAATAAAAAAAAGAAAGACTTCGTTGAATGAATGGGTGTGGGCCAAGTAGATTTTCTGCAAGAACCATATCTGGTTGAGGTAAGCAGGGAGATTATTGGAAAGACAGAAGGTAGTGCACAGATTCAGTGCGGAGGTCAGATAAGCAGCCAACAAGGGGAGCCTGGCAGGAGGAACCAGGGCCAAGGTTGCATCACAGGGATATCCTACTGAGGACACCACGGTTGGCACCATGCTGTCCCTGGCGCTGGCCGCCAACTGCAGCACTCGGAGCTCTAAGGTCACTGCCCTCTTTGCTGGTCACTCACTGACCCTGTGACTGAACTTTGCTCTTTCAGGATCAGAGACCCAGACGGAAAAATCTCATTGACTGAAACAAGATGGATTGTGTAGTCTTACTAGTTGCCATGGAATAGGAAACAGTGAACAGTTGTCCCCCGTCAGCAGAGGGGGCTGTGTTGCCACCAATATTAGGATTTCTTCCTGAGGAAGACATTCGTTCAGTGCTTGGCAGCCCACAAAACCCCACACATACACTCTGCTGACAGAAGTGAAGACTTTTCTCACTTAAAATATTTTATCATCAACGACCACTATCTAAAAATGCGATCAGAGGTGTGTCAGTTGGTAAAATGTAACTCCCTGATGCTTTAAGAAGGAGCTACTGTTATCAGTTGGAAATAGATGTTCATATACACTTGTTGAAGAAACTTCTTGGAGAATTGTTTCTTCAACTGCATGGAGTGAGAATTCATAGCTATTAAGGGGAGATTATAATTTATATATATATATATCTTGGGATAAAGTAACTGCTTGGAGTCTCTAGACTTGGCCATGTATAGTGCTAGCTGGGTTTTATAATTCCCAGGAGGAGGCTACCTGCCCAATTAAGGGAGAACAGACTTGGTCTTGGTGCCCTTTGCTCCACATACGCTGTGCTAAAGCTCACTGGGTATTTCTTGCTTGCGAGAGACCAGAGCTGTGATGGGATCCATCCCTTGGAAAGGAGACCATAGTTTGGGCTCTGTTGAAAGGACTGTTACCCACTCTGCCTTTGCCCTATTTCTTTTTTTTTTTTTTTTTTTTTTTATGAGACTAGGTCTCACTATTTTTGCCCATGGAACCGCAGGCTCACGTTGCCCAGGGTACCATGGACTCAAGCAATCCCCAGCCTCAGCTTCCCAGGTAGCTGGGATGACAGGCATGTGCCACCATGCCCAGTTATATATTTTTTTTGGATCTAGGTCTCACTACGTGCCCCCGGCGGGACTCGAACCGCCATCCCTGGCCCTGACCGCGGCTTCTTAGGCTGCCGCTTACAGGCATGCGCCACCGTGCCCGACCTTGCCTATGCCCGATTTCATGTGAGTTGCCGAGAGAACACAAAGTCTCCTGTTCAGAAGGTCTCCTTGGGGTAAAAACATTGATGCAAGGTAGTATTTTGCTAGCATGTTAAAGGAATAACGTTCTAGGATGAACTCATCCTCAGGTGACCTCCAGGGAAGTTCTTCTGGGTGTGGGGCTTCTGAGTCTCGGTGTCATCCTTCCATTTGGCTTGTCTTCGTGCTCACCAGCGGCGCTCGGGTGCCCCACAGTGGCTGGGC
>PVHY01028061.1:0-15595 GCA_004024945.1 Uropsilus gracilis | reverse complement strand
GAGTGGGGGGTGGAGACAACTCAGCCTTTGGATGCGAATCGGCTGAGTCATCACCAGTGCTGATACACCTGCTTCTTGCCAACCCTGCTGCCCGTGTGCCCTGAGTGCCAGCTTTCGGGCCGAGCAGTGTTTAGCATGTGTTAGTCAAGAGGCAGCAATGTGGAATCAAGTTGTGCTGGTTTTAGTTTCGTACACAGCCAGTCCTTGGGGGGAAACAGTACAGCGTTTAGAAAGCATTAAAGTAATGAACCCGTAGTAAAAAATGGGTCGAGTGTAGAGAAATAGTGGGAGACAAAGCTCCCTTATCGTGCCTGTGCAAAGGTGCCCACTACTCGTTGTTGCCTGTGCTTCTAGACTTTCTTCTGGGCCTCAATACTTATAAATGGGGTGTGTGTATGAGTGTGAGTATGTGTGTGTGTGTTTGGAACATGTATTAGTGCTGTAGATGTTTGTGTTCATTTTCTCCCAGAACATATCAACAACAGCTTTTTTGTCACTGTCTATGGCTCATGCTATTCTTTCCTGTAGGTATAGAGCATTTCATTGTAGACTTTGCCAGAATTGGATGGTTGTTCAGTTTGTTTCCGGTTCTTGGCACTTAGCACCATGCCCTAGCGGAGGGACTGGTGAATATATCTTGGCATTCTAGAGCAAGTCGCGGTAGAGCTTGCTGTGCATACTGCTCTTGGGAGTCTCCTCTTGTTGCTTTTAGTTGTCACTGGTGTCCCGTCTCCTTGGCCAGGGCCATGGCTGCTGTTCTCTTAGGTGCCAGGTGGAATCGGTGTTTCTGAGAAAAGCTGTGTTTGCATGTCATAAAGTGTCAGGAGTTTCAGGGGTCACTTTGGAAGCATCTATAAAGGAGGGGCTTGTCCCCTCATGGGACAGTCAGGACGTCCTGGGGGCGGTGTGGCGAGGCTTGGCTGTCCCTCTCGAGGCTCACTGCACTGAAAACTGACGTTCTGGGCTGAGATATTCTTGATACCCCCAGGTCAGTTTCCTGCTTACCTTTGAAGACCTATTTTTGCCTTTCTAAGCTCTGAAGTAGTTCCTGGAAATCTTTCTTATTGTCTCCGCTCAACAATTTAGAGGAAAAGGGCGCAACCTCGAAGAGAGAGTGAGGCTGGGCTACATGG
Source organism: Uropsilus gracilis (assembly GCA_004024945.1). NCBI lineage: Eukaryota > Metazoa > Chordata > Mammalia > Eulipotyphla > Talpidae > Uropsilus > Uropsilus gracilis. The sequence goes on along the minus strand of PVHY01028061.1, from coordinate 14,462 downwards.
TGCTGACATTGTCTTGCTAAGGAGCAGACAGGGATTGGTTTGGGAATGTTGAAGACTGGGAGATGTGAAGAGAGAGAAGAGTTAACTTTCACCTGTCGGAAACCAGATGGTCTCACCTATAGATGGGCTATAGGGATAACAACAAAAGACCGAGAAAAAGTCAAAATAAGTTAACACAGAACTGGGGTAAGCAACTAGGAGTGGTGGGCAGGGAGACATCAGGGAAGGGAGGAGCACAAGAAGATCAAGATAAAGGTTCATGGGTGAGAGGTGGAGGGAGAACCCCGGGGAATGAAATGATGCAATATAATTATGCATGCATACATACACATATATACATAAGTATGTAAACAACAAAATGATTAATAAACAAATTTCACGTGTTAGGTGTACTCATTCAGTATGTCTTGAAAAGTGTCTTTTCAGAGATGCTTTTTCTAGTGTTGATATTTTTCTGGGCTCGCCCAGTTAAATCTGAGTCAGAATTCTTAGTATTAGCTGAGAAGACCGTAAGTGCAGGCTGTGGAAGGGTGTGGCTGGGAGACTGGGCTACTGATTGGACATGTCACAGACGTTCTGGGACTCTTCTACCCCCCCCCCCCTTGACCTCCCAGAAAGGGACTCAGACCAGAAGATCCTTTCTCTCCCTGAAGTTCTGTTTATTCTAAACAGAAATGGCAGATGTGGATTAAAATACAGACCCCAAAGGATAAATCTTTTTGGGGTGATCGTGGCATCTTTCATGACTGTGTCGAATTAATTCAGTAAAAGTTGTAAAAAAGGCCTCTGCTTTACAGGTGTGTTTAGAAATGACTGGTGAATTCTGTTACACTGGAGATGTTTATTTTTACAAGTTTTTAAAAATCTTATTTTACGAAAATTTTTACTTGATTGCGCGCACACACACACACACACACACACATATTACATCATTGTCTACCCCGAGCTTCTCCCTCACCACATCACCTGTGAACCATCATCTTGATCTCTTGTGCTACCCCTCCCCTGATTCCACCTCCCTCCCTCCCTGTTTCTTGCTCTATGCTTTAGTTCTAATTGTCACTTTGTTAGTTTTGACTTTTTCTTGTCCTTCTGTTTCCCCCCTGTAGGCCATCTCTAAGTGAGTCCACTGGGGATGTTTAAGTTGGCGTTTCTTCACCTTTAAAATCTGAGTTCCTGCAGGCTTGGTGTAGTGATGTAATCCCAGGTGACAAAACCAGGATATTCTGTTTATTCAGAGCCAGGACATACATCCTTTGGTTTTCCCCTTGCTTTGCTGATGCCTTCATTCACCCTATCCCCTCCCCTCCACCCCCTTCCCTCCAACTGAGACTTGCCAAATCCAGTGCCTTTGTGTGGGGGATGCAGGATAGAGACCTGCACCCTCCCCCTCCCTGAGCAGCAAGGTCTGGGGAAGGGGGGGGTTCCTCAGAAATGCCTCCCATGTGGGATTTATTAGGCACAGAGACGATTAGCTCACCTACTCCTGCCAGACGACACTTAACTCATCATCAGCTGTAGCACGGACGTGTCCCTGATGTTTTAGCATCTGGGGCAGCCTGGCCTCACGTTCCTGGCAGCACAGGATCTCCTGCTCCTTAGTGCAGCTGGCATCGGGACTGCGCCTGCAGGAGCCTGGGTTCAGCGCCCGCTGAGATGGGGTCAGGGCCCGCTTCCTAGCTGTGCAGGCCTGGAAACCTCTGCCAGAGCAGCGGCTCCCACAGCCCCGTCACCTTCCGGGGCTCCTGCTGACCCTGGAAGTCCACCCCGCTCCAAGCCTGGCTTTCCTCACGGCTGCCATCAAGGGGCGGGCAGCATGGCCGCTCCCTGATTTTCATAGTAAGGTAAATCCAACTGCCTTCTCTGGGAGGTGGGGGGGCATCATAGCCAGAACAGGGGAGGTTTGTCTAGTGCTTGGCCCCGGGCAGGCACCGTTGGAAGCCAAGAGACAGTCGCCTCTGCAGCTGGTCTTTGCAGTTCTGGAGACAGGGGCTGTTCGGGTCTCTCCTGGCAGGTGAGGAACAGCAGGTGCATGTGTGGGGAGGTCAGGCCGTGCCTCAGCTTGCTCTGTCACAGGTGGGATTGTGCCAACCCCGGACTCCCCAACACCCCCTGGGCTTCCCATCATTCCCTGGGACCCCTCTGTTTCTTGCATGAAAACGAACACGTTCGCTCTGCTTGACATCAGGGTTTTGGAGTTGAAAGAGGACAGTTAAAGACTCTGTCCTTAAAAACTGTACAAAAGGGTAGGGAAAGGCCAGTTTGCCAGTTTGTGTCCTCTTCAGCAGCTGAAGAGGACAGAAAGGTGAAGACAGTGCGAAGCCAGAATTTGGAAACAGGGATGGTGTGGTTAATGTCAGGGTCCCTCTCACTCGGGGTACCCTGGTTTATCATCTTCCTGAGATTTATGAGGGAGCAGAGATGGGTGGCATCATCTCAGGTCTGGCGACATTTTATTTTCCTCCTCTTTTCTTTTGTTAACTCTTTCCTGGATTAACTGACAGCATAATCCAGGATAATCCTAAAAGGTGACGTCCCCGTTCGGTGAAATGGACACCATTGTTCCCAGGGCTAACCAGGGGCTGCCTCCTGTCAGGTGCTCCACTGCTTGACCGTTCCCTGCAAGACAGCCCCCTACATGACAGGTCACAGGTCACCTAGCAGGAAGCATCCTTCAGGCCAGCGACCTGGCTTAGGTCCTGGGTCTGCTTGGCACTCTCCATACACAGTTCACTCGTGTCCCCTGCCCTGCCTGGCCCCAGCTCCAGCAGTCGTCAGCTGTCAAATGACAGGCCTGTGGCAAATAACCCCTGAAGTCTCTTTTGGGGCAGAAGCTCTGTTTTCAGGGTTCTTAGCTTTGGCCCCCGAATAGCCCGTGACAGAGTCAGGCTCCAGCATTTTAATTTCAAGCTCCAGCTGAGTTTATCCAGAACTGTTGAGTTCTGAGCCGCCGGAGCTGTGGGTTGGAGCCTGGGTTCCCACCTAGGGCATAAGGAGCAAGGCTGAGACGGGCTGGCCAGTCTAGAGGTGAGTTCAAGAGGCAGCGGGACTTGAGTTCGCAGGAGATGCTCAGAGACATGACTCGGGTCTCCAAATGACATAGGACTGAGGGTGTAATTTTAGAACCAAGAAGGCTGGACAATTATAGTTTATCCTCAGCTTTCCAGAAGTCTAAGCTCTCTGGCCATGTGGTTTAGCTGGCACTAGGTCTCGCTGCCTTTCCAGGCTTTAGACGTCTTGAGTGCTTGCTTTCCAGACTAGTGGATGGGCCCGAGTGGTGAGTGTCGAAGGCTGTGCCAAGGTCTGGGGGGGGGGCAGCTTGTGGTCATGTTTCGGGGTGTCCTTGGGAAGACAGTGGTCACTATCCCGATTGCTCTGAGCCCAGATTCTATCAGTCAGATGGAGACAGGCAGCCTGCAAGCATCTTACCTCCCTGAAGGTGGTTCTGTCAACTTCCTGCCTCGTGCGTCCCCATACTCCATGGTGCTCTATTGCCCCTCTCTGCAAAACACACATTTGGTCCTGGGTTTCCGGCTGAAGCCCCTTTGCAGAGAAGGTGAAGCGTGGCCTGCTCAGTCCCCAGGCTGCCCTGGTCTCTGGCATCTGCCCCAAATGTGCCTCTGTCTGCTTCACACCGAGCAGGGCGCCCCCTCTGCCGGTACACCCTCCTCGGCCACCCCTCCCGCTTGGCCTCCCAGTCCCAGCTCACGGCTCAGGTGCACTGAGAGGTCTCTTAGGCGCCTCCTAAAACGCCGTCCCCGCATTTTCCTGCAGACACGTGCTCCTCGCCCCACATGGCTGCATTGTCCGGCTGCCAAGTTCCTGTCCTTCTCTGTGTGTGTGGCTGAGGGTCACCTACTCCAGCCCCTCCCTCGCCGTGGGTGTGGGGGGCGTATTTCGTTTGGTTGTGCAGGATGTTGTTTGCTTTATCTTGGAATCACGTCACAGGTGTTATTCTGTTTGTCACCGTTACTAGAGTCTCAGGCTGGTCCTGGCCACCCTTCAGGGGATGTTTTGGCAAAAGAATGGGTTGAGCAAGGCATCCAGGCGATGGTATCTGAGGCTCTCTCTCCTTCACGCCCCTTCTTCCGCCTTCAACGGGACGCCTTCAAGGTTTCCTTGCCAAGACGTCAGCGGGCACGTAGCTGCGGGAACCTGTTGGGCTGAAGGTGACGTGGGCTTCGTGACGCAGACCTCGCCTGTGCCCTGCTACTCTTGAGCTAAATGACCGGTAGCTGGCACTTTGTGGGCGCTCTTGAGTGCACACTCACAGGGCCCGAGCCAGAAGCCCTTCTCTCCCTCCTCCATGCTCAGCGCCTCCTGGGTCATTAATGCCATTTCTCTCCATCAGCTGCACCTGAAACCTTGTCATCACCCTTGTGATCTTATTACCTCCCATTAATTGATTATATGTGGAGAAGGTAGTGGTGTCCCTAGGATGTATGAGGGGGCAAGGACTGGGAAAGGCAGGGCCTATTAATCACCCAGAGAACTGCAACTCTCCCTCTTATCTCCTCCAAAGCTAGATCTGACTGTTTTGTCTCTAATGCTGTTTATTTTCTCCAAGTTTTGTCTTGGACATTTCAGGACGTGGTCTGTCCTTTGCCAGGAAATGTAGCAATCACCTGTGTGTTAAAGTTTCTGCATCTCAGTGAGAGAAGCTAGAGTGACCGGGGTGGGGTGGGGGGAAGGACGGGGATGGGGGTGCAATATGGAAAGGAGGGCCAAACCTAAGGGAATGACAACCATACAAACATGACCAATAATGTATGAAAAATAAAAATTAAAAAAAAATAAAGTTTCTGCATCGCTAATAATTTAATTGGTGACCAGACAAACCACGCACGCACCTGTAAATTTTCTAGCAGCCAAATTAAAGTCAAATATAGGCGTGCTTCATTTTAGTGGTCTAACTTTTAACCCAGCATTGCCAAAAATATTATTGTTGGAAGCTGTGGGTGGAAAAAAGAAAAAATGAACAGAAGAGATTGAGACCATCAAAGAACTCCCTTAAATATCCTGGTAAAGGGATGGTCACAATATGGTAGTAGGGGAGGTAAAACCAGGATCCTGGGGTGTGTAGCACGTGGGGTAGGAGGATGGGGGATTCATTATCTAGCAGAAAACACCTGTGAGGGTAAACACCTTTATCTTCCAGGGAAATGTCTCTTCTGTGGGTCCATCCTGGGAGGTTAGGGGGCTGCCGTCACAGATAAGAGACTTGCTAGGAACCATCTCCAGTCTGCCCGAGATGGGCGAGAATAGATACAGGTGTTCCTTTATCTAAGGCATCTCTCTTAGCTATTTTTAGCACCTCACATATTATCATTCTGGATTGAGGTATTGCATGTTCTTTCATTCCCACCAAGTTTTTGAAACTGAGTATTTGTTTTACACAGTCGTACACCTGGGTAGGGAATCGCCACCTTGGGTAGAGGTGTATGGGAAGGCAGGTTGGTCAACTTAGACACCTGTACCTTCAATGCCTCCATCGTGGCAGCGTCACTGGGGGCGAGACCTCAGAGGGGTTTCTGTGTGTGTGAACCTGTGTGTGAGTGTTGGTGAGTGGATGATGCATGATTTAAGTGTGAGGCTGGGTTTTCCTGGCAAAGATCACATCTGTGAACTAGTTACTGAGAAATAAACCATGTGCTGCTGATGGCACGTGTGCTGCCATCAGCCCCTTCTCCCAGGGAATCAAACATTTGGGGCCTGATTTTTCCGTATTCTCCAGATGGGAATTGAGAATCCTTCAGGACTCTGCCTTGCTTTCTCCTTGCTGAGCTCCGGAAACCTGGATGACTCCTCAGGCCTCAGCTTCTGTCCCCGTGGACTGTGGGGGCGGGGTCCCTGCAGTGAGGAGCGGGGTGGGCCTGACACCTGCCAAGGGAAATGGTGGCTTTGGGGTGGCACTTTCTGCCCTAGAGCTCTGAAATCCCACCCTGTTGTTGCTTGTGGGAGACAGGAGATGTCCTGGGCTTGGCGCCAGGAGACCCAGGTCTTTGGTTTTTGTTGTTGTTGTTTTGTTTTTTTGAGACTAGGTCTCACTATGTTGCCCAGGGTAGTCCAGATTCCCTGGACTCAAGCGATCCCTCTCAGCCTCCCAGGTAGCTGGGATTACAGGTGCCCGCCACCATGCACAGCTGCTTTTTTCAAGACCAGGTCTCGCTATGTTACCCAGGGTAGTCTTGAAGGCAAGAATGCAAGCAATCCCTGGCCTCTTGCCTCCCAGCGCTTGGACTACAGGCACGCACCACCATGCTTGGCTTTTGAAAACCCAGGTCTTTGTGACCATGATTAATCCATGTCACCTCTCTAAGCTTCAGCTCTTCATCGGTGGAATGGTGATGCTACAGATGAGACCCATTTGGGGAGTCTGATGAGCTCGCATCTGTGCGGCCGGCCAGAGCACATGCATGTTTGGGGGTGGGGTGGGGTGGCTGTTTCTCCCAGCTCTGAAGGACACCTCTCTCTGCGTGATGCTGATGCTGACTGACCCGGCCCCCCGCCCCCCATGCGAGCCCCCACACCGTACTGGGAACTGTGTGTGTGTGCAGCCTCGATAACCTTGTGCTGATGATAGAGAAGCTGTTCCTTTGCCTGTTTTCGGAGTGAGAGAGGGATTGAGCAACTGGTTCCAAGGCCGCAGCCCATGGGCCGCGGAGCCAGCAGCTTTTGGAAAATATTTTCAATAGGAAGTTCTCAGGCATACGCGAAAGCAGCTGAGTGGAGTGGGCCTCCAGCATGGCTCCCGCTACCTGGTTTGGGAGCTCGTAAGTGGAGGCATGTGAATTGCCATTTCTAACTGACTCTCGGGCTGCTGGTGCTGAGAGCCTCCCGAAGGGTAGCCTGAACCCCACTCTCCCTTCTCATCCATCAACACTTAATTATTTGGGGGGGGCCCATACGTGCCCTTCACTGGTGTCTGAGTTGCCTCCCTAGCTATGACAACACAGAAGCCCTGATGGTCCTGAGATGTGTTACGAATACCAAATACCTGCCCACCCCACACCCACTGTCTTCAAGTCAGTTGCCTAAAGTACTTTGTTTTGAAACCTGATGACGGTGGTTTTGGGGTAGATGCTTTCGGTTTAATGACTTGACCTCTTCATTTCAGCCCCCCCCCCCAACAGCTTTTATTGAGATGGCAGAAGTAAGGATTTAGACCATGATGCTAGAAGATGGGGGTGGGGATAATTGGCAGAAACAACCTGTCTTAGATTCAGGAGAGGATTATTTGCATAACCACGTGACACATCGTTTTCTTGCTGCCATTTTTGCTTTTTCCTCGTGAAAAGATGGCAGCAGAAATAGAAACTGGGGTCATCAGTTGAGTCCACCTTCAGACTCCCCACCTGTTCCACCATCGCCTCTCCACCCAGGCCCCTGGCAGGATAGATCCACTGCAACCCTGAGGGATTCCTATCTCCACCTCCCAGCTCCTGTGCTCATGGGTGCTGAATGTGGGGGGAGTTCTGTCTCCTTCCTCTCTTCATTAGCATTCCCTGTGACACCCCCTTTTCCCATAGCACCCCCTTGAAGCACACCTGCCCTCCTACAAGCAGCTCTGTGAATTTTATTAATTGCCATCATTAGCATTATTCATTATTCATAATTCATAATTATTCATCATCTTTATTATTACCTCCACTTCCATGATATTTCTCTTAGACTATTTACCAGATGCAATTGGTTTGACAGTTTTTCACAGTCTCATTTCATTCATTTTATTAATAGGACAACGCTCGGGGAAAACCGTAGCTATTTATAAAAACGACAGCTACAAATCCCAGATTCCTTTCATTCCCTCTTCTCAGATGGGTTTTGAGTGTCCAAGTTTTGCTAATACCGACGTGCCTGCTTCAATAGAAGCATTGAACAAAGGTTCAATGACAGCTTCTCTAACTAGAGGGCTGTTCTGTAGAGCTATACAAAAAGGGAATTCAGTATCTTATTAGTGTTGATAGCATAGAGAAACGGCATTCACAAGTGTGTCATTCTTGGTGCTAGTCTGTTCTGAGGATGGCACCACCTTTCAGCGCGAGAGATCTATTTAGAGGCCCAGGTTCTGTGATATCTTCCACACATCCTCCAGCGCATCAGCGGGTATCTCAGGGCTTGGGGTCAAGCTTGCTTCTCACTCCAAACTTAGCTAAGATTCTTCTTCCTCCAGTGTTTTAAGTTATGTATGGGTGCACGTTGGCAGGGGAAGTGCAAATACTAAACTGCAGGGGCCCAGACGAGGAGCGGATCTGGGTTCAGTGAGACCGCCCCACCCCTGCCACCAGCCACCTTCTTTGCTCCCTGTTGTAAGATGAAAGGACCAGCCTGCTCTGCCCAGGTTCTCTTCTGGTATTATGAGTCTCCCACTCCTTTGGAAGGCGCCTGCCCCAAAACACATCCAACCTCTCCCCACGGACACCCGGGACGAGAGGCTGCACCCCAAGGGAAGTCATGGCAGGTGGAGCTGCCTAAGTCTCCATGTCTGGGTTAAGGGGTGGAGGGCATCTTTGCTGGGGTCTGGGGTGCCCTTGGGGACGCAGCTCACCCACACTCAGCCCCGTCTTCCTCCACGGGCCTCGTTCCCGGGCACCTGGAGGCATGTGGACACCACAGCAGGCTAACTGTTGGTGTCCCTTATCTGGGGACTTGTTCAGTGCTCAGATGCGGCACCGGGGTAGCTCTGGGCAGGCCGGGAGACACCCCGTCTCTGCTGGGTGCTGCATACAGCAGTGGCTAGGACAGACATCTCTCTGCCCTCGCAGGAAGGATAGTGCGGCTCATCCCAGCAGGTCAGGCGGTCCTCCTGGCTCCTGGGGCCTTCCCTCCACTCTCCCTGGTCACACGTCTCTCTCCTGTCTGCACTGGGCGCTCCTGGTTCAGCGACTGTGTCTTGTTTGTCATGGTGTCCCAAAGACCTGGCGTGGGGTGCAGGGACAGCCCCAGTGAAAAGGTGTGGCGAGAGGAACCCCAAATGCTAATCACATCGGCACCAATGGAAGAGAGGCTCATTTCCTACCCCCACCATGGGAAAACAAGGAGTCTCCATAGTGAAGCCGAGAGGTTCCTGGTGGGGCTGTGTGTTGTGAGTGTCACATGTGGGGGGGCTCATGGGGTCCTGATGATGGAAGGGCTGTCCCCCTGTTCCCCCCACCCCCCAGCAACAGGATGCCCCAGGGCCATCAGCAGCAGGGAGCCACTCACCACTTTGAAAAAGGATGAAGTTCTGTCAAGGATTTTTATCACAGCTGCTCCAGGGGGGTTTATAGGCCGCAGCAAGAATCCAGGAAGTCCTCGATTCTTTATAAGCAGAAAAAATGAATTTCTTGTTGCTTAAAATAGAAGCTCCGGAGCTGCCATTTCCTCCGTGGGCTATTTCCAGACGCTGGGGATGGCAGCTTGTGCTAACGTTCAATCACGGAGCCGCAGCGGTTGCGGGTGGCTGCGAAGCCCTCGGCCCCTGGCCGCCAGAGGAAGGGCAGTGCCACGGTGCACCTTGTTGCTCCGTCCTTCCCATGGCTTTCCAGACTTGCTCCGTGTTTCGCCAAGATGGAGCCTGTTGGGGGCTGGCCTTCTCGGTTCTGCTGGGTTCCCGAGGAGTCTCCTTTTCCTGGCTCTGAGAAGGTTCCCAGGCTCCTGGTTGCTGGGGGAGCTGGGATTTCAATGTGCATGGGTGTCGGGCTGGTGAGCGCCGCGGTGGGAAGGAGGCCAGAGAACCTCAGAGGGAGGTCTCTGGAGGGGACATGGATCGTGCTCTGCGGCTCCTGTGACAGCGCGTGGTCACTGGCAGGACGTTGGCTGTGCTGACCGGTGCCCTCTGGGTGAGGGGGCTGATGGGAGCCCACCGTGTCCCTTGCCTGGAACTCCTTCCCACCAGCCGGATCATACGGCCCTGGCCTTAGGCCATGCCTGTGGCCTCCTCCACAGGAGCCAACGTTTTCATTTTTGTTAGGAAGCTGTGAGTGGACTCTGGGGCCAGCCCCTCCACTGAGACGGCCTCCGCCCCTCTGCGAGCAGAGCCCCTGTGGTGGCCCCCTCTGCCCTCTTGGGTCTCTCAGTCCTGCCCCTTCTGTGGAATGGCTCTATGGCAGTGAGTGGGCTCAATGTGCTTCTCTGTATACCTGCTGGCCCTGCTACGCACTATTCTCGGTCCTTCAAGACACCAACTTCATTCACTTTATAATATGGGTCTCTGTTTCCTTTGGGTGTAACCCCTGACTCCAGTGTCATCTCTATTATGGTTTCCTCTGTTTAGTCCTTTGTCTTCTTTGGGAATGGTTCTGCCTTTGTTATCTGCTACATGGCATCTGTTCCTGGAAGGTGGCAGAAAGATTTTTATAAATAGATTGGTAAAATTGAATAGATGCGGAGCTCTTACACAAAAGAAAATCTAAGGCCACAGTCTCACAAGCAACGCATCTCATCATCATCACCAGCGTTATCACAATTTCCATCATTATCACCAGCATCATTGTCACTATCACCATCATCACCAGTATCATTACCATCACCATCATCGTTATCATTACTCCCACAACCACCTCATCGTCACCATCAGCAGCATCACTATCACCATATTATCACCATCACCTTTATTTTCACCATCATCATTATCACCATCATCGTCATCACCATCACCAGCATCATTGTCACTATCATCATCGTTATCACCAGTATCAATACCATCACCATTTTAGCCATCATCACCACCACCACAACCACGACCACCACCATCATCATCAGAGCAGCTGTGTTTATCACATGCAGATGGCTTGTCAGGCTCTGCCAGGCACTGCACCTTCATTAATTTGGTGACCCCAATGTCAGCCCCATGGTGACCCCAATCTCAGCTCTCTCAACCATGACCCACATCACCTTTTAGTTCATCAACATCCATGTAGTCTGTGCGACCCTCTCAGGTGGACCCGGTTCTTTGAGACTCAGATCTCATGGTTGAATTGGGGGGACCTGGTTTAAGAAAAGTATTTCAAAATTATAAATGCAAAATCAGACATAAAGCTAAATATTAGCAATTCGAAAAGTGATCACAACACACGACAATTTTGGCAAAGCTAACTCAAACCGTAAACATCAGAAATAGAGGGAAACAGCCCATTTTTAGCCATGAACCTCTTGACATGTCTGTACTAATTTTTGGGTTCCTGTAGTTTTTGGCTTCATGCTTCTGGTTGCCTCTTTGTCAGTTCCATTTTGGGAGCTAAATCCTTTGATCTTTGCTGTGGCACCATTCATGGATGTTTGCATTTTATCAGTCCTAGTTTTGGGAAGTTTATTCTGACATCGCTGCACTTGGTGACATGACTTGCGCTTTCAGGACTGGCTGGTGCTCGGTTAGATTTCTTCCACACGGTGTCTAGTTTTGGTTTTTGGGTTTGTGCAGTGACTAATGTCAAAAGCCCCAGCAGTTCTGGGTCCAGACACCCTGGGGAATGTCTGCACTCCTCCTGCTGCATCACTGTCAATTGTCACCTGGGGGGGACCCATCTACTGGGTGCACGCCTGCAGATCTGAATCCAAGATGGCGACCCACAGGTGAGCTCTGGGACTCGAGAATGGCCCTTGCCAGGGAGAGACCATAGGCTTTATTAATCTCCCAGTCGGATGTCTGGGGTCTTGCACCAGGTGGTGAAGGGACACAGCTAGGAGACCCACCCCACCCTGTCCCATGGCTCTCATCGCCAGGGAGACAAGGGTCATTCCCTTCCAAGCAGAGTGAACGGCACCCCTGCTGCTCACCTGGGCTGCAGCAGTCAGAGGAGGGAAGGCTGCCTTTTCATGGCCCGAGGTGGGGGGCCCCAGTTACCTGGCCATGTGCTACATGACCAAGCTTGGGACAGCACTGGTTTAACTTTTGGGGCATATTTGTTGGTGTGAGACTTGAACTGAGAGGAAGGATCCAAAGCTAAAATAAAACATTGTAGACCTCTGCCGCGAGGGCTGTGGGACTGTGGCTCTGTGGGGGCTCTGAGAAGGTCCAGAAAGGTGGGCTGCATGGTGAGGGCCTGGGGTGGCTGGAGTCTGACCAGCACCCAGCCTTGCTGAGGGCTGCTTGGCCAAGTTAGGGTGCTCAGAGCTTTGCCTTCCCGGGACACAGTCTTCCTTGAGCACCCTTGAAGCCTTGCTTTCTTGGCTGCCTGAGGATGCATCCAACCATGGCCACGCCCCGTTGCCCAGCCTGGCTCCGGCACTCTGCCAGCTCACTGCACAGCATCCTGGCATCCAAGCCTGCCTCTCCCCCATCAAGTCCCCATGGCTGGTGACTGACTTGCTTTACCACTCCCTCCAGTGTCGTCCGTCTTGCTGTTAGTGGTCAGCGTCTTCTCAAGAAAGAATATTACTGACTCATTCTGGGGACGGTCACAGAGGAGGGACTGGACCTCAGCCACGTGTTCAGGTGGCTTTAAAACCCAGACTGGTGCTGAGCTCCGTTCTCTCGAGGACTGGAGCCAGGCATCTGCTAGCGAGCCTGACTTTGTCTTGCTATTAGTGTGGCACATCTGTCCCCAGTGATGCTGGAGGCTGCTGGTCCCCTCCCATAGATGGCTGCCCCCCATGCATGCGGTGCCCAGGCGAAGCTTAGGGGGCTGACCACAGTGGACAGCTGGTCACTGGTGAGCCAGCAGGTACGGAGTCGGTGGTGATGCTGTCCCCACGGTTCAGTGACTCCCACAGACCCGGCTTCAGACCCAGCTCACATCTCCCAAACCCGTTCTGTCGTTTCTTTTTGTGTCTCTGTTTTCTATCTTTATCTGCCTCCTTGTGTTTCTTCCTCTGCTGCATCGTCTGCCTCTTCCTCACTTCCCAGATGTCTGTCACTTCTGCCTCTTCCTCCACCCTCCCTGTGTTGTTCCCTTTTCCTGCCTCGTTTCTCCATCCTCAGTATTCTCCCTCTTGGAGTTTCTTTGGCCGCTGCAGAGGCCAGGGAGGAGGCCAGAGTGGAGGCCAGGGCTGAGACCAGGGCTGAGACCAGGGAGGAGGAGAGTCTCGGGCCCCTGTGTTGCAGGAGCAGGAGTGTTGTTCCCCGTCCCTAACTTAGGTGGCGGGAGACTTGCTCCCATCCCACTTCTAGTGGCTCTGTCCTGTGCAGTGCTCCCAGCGGCTGTGCTCAGGTCTCCGGGAGTGATTTCACTGAGCACGTTCCAGCTCTTCACAGTCTCTGCACGATGGGTCAGTCTCTCACAGAACCTTTCCTGCTGGTGGGATCCACCCTGTGAACTTTCTCCTTGACACGAGTCATCTGTCATTGGCAGAAATGTTGGCTTGTAAACTCTGCGCCGGTCGCTGTGGCTGAGCTCAGGTGAGCACAGAGCAGTGAGGGTGGCCTGGAGAAGAAAGTCCCATTTGACAGAAGACTGTGCTCTAGTCCAGGCTGCCAGGGACGTAGTTCAGAATGTGAGCTTGACTTCCCATGCCCGCCTCACAGTGATGTTCAGTGGTGTTGAAAGGTGACCTGAACTGTTGCAAAGGCTGCAAGCTTTTCCTTGAACAGGCATCCATCCAGACTGGGCAATGCCAAGCCAGCAGTGATCAGGCATGCTCCAGACAGGAGCTGGAGGACTTATTTAGAGAAATGGGGAAGCAAAGACAGGAAATGATTGGATTGTAGCCTCAAGCCCAGTTGGCTGTTTGCGATTCTCTATCCTTGTTGTGGGGGGAGAGGGAGGGGTGTTTAATTTCATGACCTTGAGGCATCTACTTAGATTTTGGTGAGAGCGTGCAGGCTGCCAGGACATTGGAGCCACCTCAGAATAATGGCCTCCTTGTTTAATTAATGTAATTAGTGGATTAACTGGGATCATCTGTGTGGAAACACCTCTAAGGATAATAGTGGCATGTGGAAACAAGGAAAGCAAAACATCCACACTGCTGCGTGCTGTTGCCTCTCCAAGACACCTTCAGGAAAGAATATTCATTCAGCTTTTCCCAGGCAATGGACGGAGAACCTCTCTGTCTTAAGGTCAGAACCTCAGCCTCAGGTTCTGGATCTGGCCACCTGCTGCCACAGAGCCAGCAAAAGGGCCTTTGGTGCAGCGAAAGAGAAGACAACAGGGTAGAGGGAGAAGAAGGTCCTGATAGAGCTGAACGTGGAATTGCACCGCAGGAGCTGGTGGGGGGCAGTGGTGGCTTCTGCTGAGGTCAGGGTTCCCTGCACCTAGGGAGGGGAGGCCAAAGAGTTGTCCCCCGGGGGGACAGTTGCTTTCACAGCAGCTCCCATGAAATAAAGCAAGCCCATGTTCATGGCTCCCCATGAGAGACGCAAAGATGGCCGCCAGCCCCGCCCCCTGCCCACCTGCCTCCCCTCCAGGGCGTTAGGGGCGGGGCTCCAACCTGGGCATTGTACAGGGATGTCCGCTTGGGCCATGTCCAGACATCAGGCGGTGGACTCTTCTTCGTCTTCTTCATCCTCCTTCTCTTCCTGCTCCTCCTGCTCCTGCTCCTCC
>PVHY01028060.1:0-15596 GCA_004024945.1 Uropsilus gracilis | reverse complement strand
TCCACTCGGAGCAGTGGGGGCAGCCGGGGAAAATGGAGAACAGTCCTTACAAATTGGCCCTTCTCTACTTCAGACCTTTATAACTGGAAACATCAGAATCTGCCATTTTCTGAAAATCCGCGCGGGTTAATTAACCTGTTTGAATCTATCCTCTTCACCCACCAGCCTACTTGGGACGATTGTCTACAACTCATGCAGGTTCTCTTTACCACGGAAGAAAGAGAACGCATCTGGGGGGAGGCTAGGAAGTTAGTTCCAGGACAGGATGGTCGTTCAACGCAGGATCCAACTATCATAGACCTGCGGTTTCCTCTTCAGAGACTCACTTGGGATCATAACACCCCTGAAGGTAAGGAGAGCCCCCAAATGTTAAAGTGCCGTCATGGGGTTCCAGTTTAGCAAGAGCACACGGGTGATGCAAAGGCAAGAGGCATTTATTTTCTGACTTAAGTCAGGGTCCAGCACTGACCTGGATCACCGACGCAGCAGTTACATCAGGGCGAGTGAGGACCCCGAGCCCCCACGCAGTTTTCTTTTATCCCTTGGCAAGGGGCTTGGGAGTACGTGCACTTACTTTGGTTGGCTAGTGAGGGCTTGGGGATACGTGGACTTACTTGGGTTGGCTAGTGAGGACTTGGGGATACGTGGACTTACTTTGGTTGGTTAATGAGGGCTAAGATATGAGGGTCTTATCTAGCTACTGAGAGGCTTTGCCATGTAAGGAGATGTTGCTGGCTGATGGCCAATGATGCCTTATATCTTCTGGCTGCTTGATATCAGCTAACAAAATGGTTATCATTTGTTATTTAACAAGGGGAGATCAAGAAGAGCTAGGGGAAGCATGTGGAGCAGAAAGACATGTGAAGAAGCCTCAGCTCTTATCCTTGGACCATACCAGCAGCTTGGGGGCCATGGAAGGAGATGTTTGAAGAGACAGAGATGTAGATGAGAGACCTGTGGAGGACTGATGCAGGCAGCCCTTATCTTGACTTGGGTTTTGATTTTGTTCTCTTCCTTCCAGACTTGCCTGGCCTCTTCTGTCCTTTCCTGTGGTTCCCCACCAGAAGGTGCCTTATACTTGTGCAAGCTTCTGGGCCTCAGCTGTACTAATTTGAGCCAACCCTGTTTGGGTATTTACCCACAATGGGATGGATAACTTTGGGTGTTTCATTGGGAAATATTTTTAAATATGCATTTTCTCTTCTCTCTATTGCACAATAATTGTGTTATTTATTTTCTATTGAAGGTCTTATGTGCTAAGAGTGTTTGTTTTGATGCAATGGATGGCAGGACCAATTTGAGCAGGCAGGTTTTGGGATCCTGGGTGCCCCCTCATTTTGCCATGTAATAGAGCTAACAGACTGAACTAAAAAATTCTATCAGCATTCTACCAGAAAAGAAAATTTTGTAAAGTAAAAAATGTCAAAGATAGCTTAGGGGATATGGAAAGGAGAATTAGATGATTTCCAATACCTCCCATGTAACTTTGAGAAGACTGGAATGAAAGTAATAAACAATAGAAAATTTCTTAGTGCTAGAGATAGACATTAGACTTCAGATAAATTTGTTCCCCAAAATGAATTGGGGAGGTACAGAAATCCATACCTATTCAAACCGATGAAAATCTCAGGGATAAGGGGAAAAGGTTTCCAAAACTTCCAGAGAGAGAAAGCAGAGTATAGTGAGTCCTTATCTGAACTGGAAACTGGGGCAATAAATAAAATGTGAGGTCTGAAGGAGGATCCTGAGATACCATAGTTTTACTCATCTTCAGCTGGGATTTTCTTTTCAACACTATATGGAAAGGAATAGAACATCACATGGTTCTTTGAGCACCTGCTGTATTTACTTTAGGAAAAATTATCTAGAGTCCAAGGAACTAAAGAGAATGGGCGATTATGCATATTCTTAAATTTTGACTCCAGAAAAAAGCTGGGCAGAAGATGGTATGATGGTGATGCTACAAGGCATATTATTAATAATGAGCTAAGAATGCTGAAATTACCACGTTCTTCATAAAGCTTCATGTTCTGACAGGAACAAGGCAATTATAATACTAGTCCATGCTACAAATGAATTGTTACTCAAATGTCAAATACCATCACCCAACGTTTCCTATAAAATCAGTCTTACATCTCTTGTAAGAACTAGAGTTTATGAGAACTAGACTTTACGTTAGAACAGCATTCAAATATATACATTCTAATGTCTATACATCCATAATCCAATATAATTTCTTTCAATTCTAATAAGTATCATAAATTCAAATTATAACCCCTCCCCCCATGAAGTCCCATTTTACAGATGACACTGAGTCCATGTCACGCACTTTAAGTGGCAGAACAAGGTGTGAGGCTCAGGGCTTCTGACTTTATAGCCACCACATCAAACTTAGCACTGACCCTTCTTACTCTCTTGTGTTCAGTCTCTTTGTGATAAGAATGTTCATTTGTACAATTGAAAGGAATGGAAAAGGAGTGGAGAGACTCAAAGCAAAGTAAATATTATCCTTTGCAGAAACCCTGGATCCTGGCTTGATCATCACTTCACCAGGCTGAAACAATAAATATGAGCCTGCTTCTGTTTACCTGAGGGGTGAGGTGCATAATAGTGCTGGGGAAACAGCCGGAACATCATTATACAGGCATTGTTTGGTAACTACTAATAAGTTATTTGTGGCAAAATTTTTCTTTCTCTGGAGAGAGAAGGCCACAAATGATCCAGTCACCACTATAACTTCCTGATGTAGTTTGGTTTTCAGATCTCTCAACTTGTGGATAAATGTAAACGACAACTCTAGCAAGATTTGTTTTTTAAAAACAACTGCAAGATAATCATTCAAACCCATGGATTGGCCAATATTGTGAAATAAGCTTAGAAATTAAGAATCATCATTTTTCCCTTTAAAAAAATTTTTTTTGTTCTACCAAAAGGCAAGTATACATTAATAAAATGTACCCTGTATTATTTTAAAAATTTGAAATTCAAATACAAAACATCCTATTAATGTGTAAGGTTTTAGTAAGTATTTCATTTTCCTAAATCTATGTTTCACAGGTTAGAAACCAAGATGGAAACTAACTGATTCACTAAAGATCAGTGAAAATAAAAATTACTTCAGATTTGCATTATACTAACATGATATCACTAAAAGAACAGTAATGGCTTTCCTGACAACTTTCTAGAAGGAAAATATGGGGGAAATACACCAAGCCTATACAGATAAACAATTTCAAAAAATAGAATTTTGTTTTCTTCCTGGCAACCAAACACTTGATTTTCATAATTCAACGTGTAATTTTAAACTAGGACAACCAGATTTGCAACATAAAAAGTGGAGTTTTATTATACACTCATACTGGCATACTGTATAAGTCATACTAAAGGAAAGAGCAAAATATTGTTAAAACAATCTAATTGCTGAGGAATCCTCTTGAGGTGACTGTAATTTTTAAAAAAGCACTTTGTTCAATGAAGTCTGAGCTAAATTTGGCACAAAAGCTGATGAGATTTATTCTTACTTCTAATGGGATAAAAGAAGAATGCACATTGTCTTTAAGAAAACTCAAAATACTGCCAAAATTTTAGCTCCCATTTTGGCATCCTGCCTGTATCCTGAAAGATAATATCTTCTGTATTATAATAGCTTATGGTAAGTTGAACTGTCAACAGGAGGAGGAAGACTAGAAAAAGAGACAAAGGAAAAGAAGGAAAGTTATAATGCCACATGACCCAGTTGGGTGCAGTTATTAATGCAAATAATTAAAAAGTCAATTAGCTCCCTTAGGTAGGTGCAGTATAGATAGAAATGGCTACCTTGGAAACCCCTGTTTTTATCAAATAATTGATACATGAATATTGCATCTGCTTGTTCTTTCTGACATTCCTAGATGGTGAAACAAGGTGCAAAGGGGGACCAAAGCTGAGCAGGGAGAGAAAATCCACCACTCTATGGGTTCTTCCACCTGTATACACAATTGCAAGACAAACCAGGTTTCAGGAAAAGCAGCAGCAAGATTTATTTACAAACAAGGAGAGACCATCAAGAATCACTGAATGCATGAGTGTCCAGTGATCTTACCCCCGGTTATAGTCTAGTCTCAAAGTCCTAAAATGTTTCCAAGATGGTATCTTCTCCCCACTGCAGATGAAAGCTAGTACCTTACAAAGATGCACATGACTCAGATGGCATTTGTTCACCCCTCCAAACCTAAAGCAAGCATTTTACACAAAGTCCAATTTCCAGAAAGTTCAGCTCTTCCTTCTCTGAGAGGCAATGGGATTATAATTTTCTTCTCATCTTCAGTGGTACACAAGTCTCAAGTTTTCCAGCACACACAGATTCTAAGTTTCCCAGCATAGACAGAGTCCAAATTTTCCAGCAAGCTAACCTCTTTTTCAGAGGTCCAACTACAGTTTCCAAACCAAAGGTCCACACTTGGTTTAACTTTTCCTCTTCCCTGGGATGACAAATTCCAGGGTGCCAACCTTTGCAGGCCGAAGTCTTTCCCAGAGTAGAAGCCCATAATGGCATCCTTTCCACGCCACTTTTTTGTGACTTTCATGTTCTCATGCCAGGATTCATCCACAGAGTTTCTTCCTTCACTTGCCCACAAAGTACATCATCTGAGCAATTTCTGATTGGTGTGCCTTCCCAGCTGTGCCCCTCAGTTATAGAGGAATAAGTAAAACTTAATATGCTAGGATTTTTTCCAATGATGAAAAATACTGCTATGTCTTACAGGAAAACACTAAGATTACCCATACATGTGCCAATATTGTCATAAGCCAAAACAAATACTATCTTTAAAAGGCTGTATTTTTTTCTTTTCATTAAAATATTCAATTGGATGAAGGGAGAATAAGTACCAAATCATTAGGGGAGACATCTATGGGACCATGCAAGCAGAAGAAATATATTTTTCCCACTTGAAAGAGAAAAGTATTTGGTGAATCCAAGGTTTAGAACAAAGGAAGGCAGGAGAATGAAGCAATGGACCTATTTTATTTGCTTTGTCCCACTTCCTTGTTTACTGTGTTGCACAAATCCTATTGAATACCAAGATTTGGCTTCTTATGAATGAGATACTTAGCAGAAAAACTTTTAGCTTCTTTTTAAGTTCGCAATATCTATTAAATATTCACAGAATTTTACAACGATCTAATGAAAAAACTAAAACACATTGTACCTTAAAATATTTTAGCTACCACTCAAATTTTACTGAATAGAAAATAGTTAGGATTTGCTATTTAAATATATGAACTAAAAAGAAATCTTAGCAATTGTCTAGTCTAACTTCCTCGTTCCACATTTCAATCTTGTTTTCTCCAACCAATGCATTTTGTTTGTTTCAGGATTATGTTAAAGAGGAGAATTTTTTCAGAAACAAGGAATAGATAATAACAAAAAAAAAAAAAGCAGCTCAAAGTATATTAGCCCATATGGGAAATATATTTATGGAGCATAGAATAATTTCAAATAGTTTTTTTTTTCTTTTTTCTTTTTTTATTTTTGAGACTAAAGCAGGGTATAAAGCAGACTTTTTGACTTTAACTGAATACACCTATCTGCCTGCTTCTCTCTACAAAGCAGGCTACATGCTCTTTATTAGCATTTTTACTGATCACCTTTACCATTGATATGTAAACATCAGCTAGTAGCTTTTTTCTGCTTTTTTTTTCTTTTAGACCTAAAAAGAAAAACTTTAAAACACAGTTTAAACTCTCCACTCGTGGGTTTTTACTACCATCCCCAGCCTTTTCAACCAAAATACCAAACCAATGCAAGACTATTAGTGCAGACTAATTTATTTCTAACAAAGTGATTTTTAATTATTTTAATAACTACCAAAAAAAAAAAAAAATGTAAGACCCAGAATACTTTAACATTGTCCAAAACCTTTCTCAGCATTGTCTAAAGTTTTTTTCCAGATTGCCCAGAAATCCTCAATCTCTCAGTCCTGATCATTTCACCAAAATCAGCCAGTCAGAGTTCCTCTCCACATGTTTGAAGGCATCTTTTTTTGGGACCATCCTTTGGCATGCTCCTCCTTGTCTTCCATGCTGTGTTCCCCTTGTCACCTTCAGGTAGCAGGAACTTCATGTACCAGACCCAGCCAAGTTTACTTTTTTTTTAGGCCTAACTTTTGCACAGCCTATCGTAGACACAAGTTAAACTCAGCAAAACAAACTCCAACCCGGAGTTTAAATCTGCAAACTCTTTAACTGCATTCAGCACACATGCTGTCAGCCTGGGCCAGCCAAAGGGCTACAGGCCCCCAGGCCTGGCCATGTCTACATGGCTCACATCTTTACAAGATGGCCGATTCCCATCTCTCCTCCATTAAACCTCTCTCTCTATCCAATCTTCATATTAAAATCCTTCTCTTTGTTTGCACACCCTTTATATATCCTTATTTCCCACCTCCCAGGAAATGTTTCACCTTGACCATTTCACTTCATTCTCCCCCTGCATCTATCTCCCTGAAGGAAAATTCCAACTGAGGTCATTCTCACATTTTAGCATCTGTCCTTAAAATCTGCAATCTTACACAAAAAACAATGGGGGGAGGGGGGTAGCACACCCTATCAAGACTAGGTCTCACTATTTTTGCCCGTTGAACTGTAGGTTCATGTTGCCTGGGGTACCACAGACTCAAGCAACCCCCAGCCCCAGCTTCCCAGGTAGCTGGGATTACAGGCGTGAACCACCACACCCAGCTATTTTGGGGGGACTAGGTCTTATTATGTTGCCTGGAGCAGGACTCAGACTGCGATCCCTAGCCCCAGCCGCTTCATAGGCTGAAGCTTGCAGACAGACACTAGAGTCTTCTTTTTCCTCTATTTTTCTGAGTATTTTGTGAGACACAGAATCAAGTAAGAGTAGAGTTAAAGTAATTTGCAGAGGTGAGAGATGGGTGTGACTAAAAATACCCTGATCATGGTTTCAGTCTGTCTGTTAAACTGGGGACACTCCCACAGAGATTAGAATTCACATGAGGCAACTAGAAACAAGGAGGAAACCTGCTAGGAACCCTTTGAAAGGAGAGATTATAGCTGTT
Source organism: Uropsilus gracilis (assembly GCA_004024945.1). NCBI lineage: Eukaryota > Metazoa > Chordata > Mammalia > Eulipotyphla > Talpidae > Uropsilus > Uropsilus gracilis. The sequence goes on along the minus strand of PVHY01028060.1, from coordinate 8,535 downwards.
GATTCCTTTTAGTTATAATACCCATTCCTACAAGTTCTTTTGAGAAGCTGGGTAGGGGGAATAACAACTAGTAGAAATAGAAAAATCCATTCCTTTAGAAGCAATTTTAGATACTTTACACTACAGGGAATAATACCCATTATTACAAAAAAGTAGTATCCAACATCCTCAAGGAGAAATCACATTTACTCATTCTTTTGTAAGACAGTCTACTTCATTTTTATAAAAATCAAACTTTACTGCTATTGTTACTTTCCAAAGCTCAATCCCAACTAAACTCCTTATCTCCTACAACATGAAACAACCAATTTCCATTCCAGAGAGTGTTACATCCATCAGTGGAGTGACCATTTTGTTAAACATGCTATCTTTCCTTATACCTAGAAATCCAATTGCCAAATGTTGTTGAATCCATATTGGAACCTGCACATCTATCCCCACCTAGTTTCACTTACAGCATACCACCATTTCTTTTTCCTTTTTTTGAGACTAGATCTCACTATTTTTGCCTGTGGAACCACAGGCTCAACGTTGCCCGGGGTACCAAAGACTCAAGCAATCCTCAGCCTCAGCTTCCCAGGTAGCTGGGATTACAGGCGCATGCCACCACACCCAGCTATATTTTTTTGGAACTAGGTCTCACTGTGTGCCCACAGCGGGACTTGAACCGCTATCCCTGGCCCCAGCCATGGCTTCCTAGGCTGTCGTTTACAGGCATGTACCACCATGCCTAACCCATACCACCATTTCTGCACTATACTCATTCTTCACATAGAGTAGTCCTCATTCAGTACTGAAGGGAAATACACAAGGGCATGAATAGCATGAGGGAACATTGAGCACCATCATAGAAGCTGACTACCACACAGTGTGGCAGAAAAAGTGTTCACTGACAAAATTAGAACCCTGAAGAAAAGGATGTCTTTCCTTACAGGCCTAACAGAAACACTTATAAAGATAATCCTAGTTGGCTCATTTTAATCATGTGTCCATCCATAAAACAGTAATTTCTCCAGGAGAATGGAGTCTCTTAATTGGGCAGATCAAGTCATGTACTTCTCTGTGACTTATAGGGGGAATGGTATCATTTCCAGCTGAACCATTGAATTGGAAAGGATGAGATGGGATGCTGAACAGGAAAATTACATCCTCTGTTTTAGCCCAGACTTTAAATGCTTAATTGATCTACACATCCTAATTACCCATCTCTTTCCCTTCCTTTTCAAATGGCACATGGCTGGCTGACAAGTTAATCTCCCTAAAACTTAGACTTTTTGATTAAAAAAAAAAAAAAAAACTCACTGCTTACATCTTCCTTTACCTGGTAATGACATGCTTCCACATTTTGATTGCAAGTTCCTTTTCTTATCTAATTTATAATTTTTCACCTCTCTAAAATACTATTTTAGTCTCTCTCTCCTTCCAAAATGGCATTTACTGCATGGTTTCTTTGCACTGTTTATAGACTTTGTTTCCCAAGAATGACTTGTTCACTCTTTTCCCCTCCTTTAAAGTCACCTATTCTTCAAATACAATTCAGAGTTTACCTCCACATAACTTTCTTTAGTTATTCCAGCCCAAAAGAACTCTCTTCTCCCCTTCATTTTTCATGATATTTTAATTGTATCTGTAAAATGTAACCATTTTATTGTATCCTTGATAAATAATGATATGTTGCTTCATTCTATAATGAATAGCCCATATTATCTGCCTCTCTGAATTGAAAACTTTTTAAAGGCAAGAAGTATGCCTGTGTTGGGTTTACATTTTGGTTCATCCCTCATAAAATTAGCTTGCGATTAATAGTGAACTGGGTACAGGATATAGATGTGAATGTCTTTAATTCAGTTTAGGAATTTGACTTTTTGATCAATATACACATTAAGGAATAATGCCAAATTTTCACTGACTCTTTAGTCACTATATAATGGTGCCCACATTTTTAAAAAAATCCCTTCAACATACTGGCTTCAGCTAAAATCTAAACCAGAAAAAGGGTTGTTCAGTAATTAAAAGGGGATGCTCAACTATAAAATGATAAATACTTTCTACTTCATAGTTATAGAAAATGAAGTCTCACTTTCCAAAATTAACTGAATTACTGGAACAAAGTACTAAATAGAAAATGAAGTCTCACTTTCCAAAATTAACTGAATTACTGGAACAAAGTACTAAATGATTTTTATTAGCTAAATACTACTACTCCAAGCTAGCTATTGACAATGATTATTTTACCACATATTGCTGTATCACTTGTAAAAGAAGCTGTTTCAACCAAAGCACTGCTTCTGGAAAACATTTTTAGAAGGCTTTGGCTGTTAACACTTTTGGCTAGAGTTACTTGAGTTTTGGCTTGCAATATCTACTTTTTCCCTAATCAAAACATGCAGTCCTAGTATCCTGGCTGCAAGAATGACCCGCTAAAAGGAAAAACTACACTGCTTTATTAAGAAAAGACAGGAAGTTTCCCAGGTAGTCTACTCATGTGTACTCTAAATGAAAGAATCTACCCATAATTACATCCTTATCAAGACTCTCATAAGACAAGTACTAAAGATAAACACTGTGCTAGGTGTGGTCCACAAAATCATTCATGGTTTACTCTATAAACAATAATGTTACAAAAATAATGGCAAATTCTAAGTGCTATAAAAATTAGAGAATAGTTTTGTGTGGGTTGGGAAAATTCAAGCAGATTTCCTAGAGGAAGAGGTTCTAACTTGTGGATCACTGAGTAAAGGTGGATCGTTTAATAGAGTTCAAGGAGTGAGGGCTGCATATGACATATTTTAATTATAAGGTATCAAAAGAGAGCTCACCAAAGGACATGGCAAATAAAAAGGTAGCTTTTAAGTTAGATTGTTTGGAAATACAGGTAAGAAGAGTTTTTAATAGCCTATTTTATTCTGTAGACAATGAAGTCTGAAAATTTTAGACCAGCTGCAATATAATTTTTTATTTGTTTGTTTTAGACTAGGTCTCGCTATTTTTGCCTGTGGAACTGCAGGCTTATGTTGCCCAGGGTACCACTCAAGCAATTCCCAGCCTCAGCTTCCTAGGTATCTGGAACTACAGGCACATGCCATCCACCCAGCTATTTTTTTGGAGCTAAGTCTCGCTACGTTGCCCCAAGTAGGACTCAACCGCCATCCCTGGTCCCCACCATGGCTTCCTAGGCTCCTCCTTACTGGCATACACCACCATGCCCAGCCTTGCAATATAATGTTTTGATATCAAAATGAGAAGTAACTAATCACTTAGAATGATATTTGAAGAAAAAGAGATAGACTATTAAAAACAACCATTTTTAAAGTCCTGGGGTACAAAAAACAAAAAATAAAACAACAACAACAACAAAAAACAAAAACCACACACACACTTACCATATATCGGAAGAGAACAACAGGCCAAACAACCAACAACTAAACATCAACTTAACCAAACAACAATTTGCAGAAAAATGGGAGGAGTGACTGAAAGGGGGATACAGAGGGGGGATATGGAGGGAGGAGGAAGGGGAATACAGAGGGGGATATGGAGGGAGGAGGAGGGATCAATTAATGCACAATTGTGACAAATCAATAAAATGAATTGGATAAATAAAAGAACTAAAAAAAATAAACAACAAAAAAAACCAACCATTTTTAATAGAAATTAAAAACCAGTTGGAAAAGAATTAATAAACCTCAATGTCAATATCACATCATGAGTTAGAAGGAAAAAGTTAACCACTACAAAAAAGTAGCAATTTTACCTAAAGAATTAGCATTTATTCACATTAAGTAGTTTTCCCTGAGTATAAACAATGTATATTCATTGTTCAAAAATAAAACTTAGAAATATTTACTATGTAAAATACAGTTAGAAACTTGTTAAGAAAGAAAAATACAAATAAAAACGTTAAGATTTTGTGATGTATGTACACAAACTATAAAATGTCTCCCTTTTAATTCAATATTTTATTATTTGTAAAAATTTTATTGAAAACCTTTTATTGGTACTTTGACATGTTTGTCAAACTTAACTTATTTGTAATATTTTAGGTAAAATAACTAAGTTTTGCTTCTAAGTGTTGGCACATTGATCACATCAGAAAATAAATCTCATGTTGAGAGTAAAGAAACATTAAACATTAAAAATTGTCCTCGCTTTGGCAGCACATGTACTAAAATTGGAACGATACAGAGAAGATTAGCAAGGCCCCTGCGCAAGGATGACATGCAAATTCGTGCAGCATTCCTTATTTTTCCCCAGGAAACCACATCCACTCTGGACAAAAGGACAGTGCTACAGGAAAGAAAAGGAAGAACCTAAGGTACTAAAAATTAAACAATAAATGGTAGTGAAAGAAGAAATAGACCAGAGGAGTGCGATGGGGGAGAGGGGAGGAACACCCCAAAGGCAAATGTAAACAAAACTTATTCAATAAAATGTATATTATTAAAAAGAAAACATTAAAAATTTATACTCATGCTGGGCATGAAGGCATGCACCTGTTGTCCAAGCGCTGGGAGGCAAGAGGTTTGGGATGACTTGAGTTTTCCAGTTCGAGACTACCCTGGGCAACACAGTGAGACTTAGTCTTAAAAAAAAAAAATTACACTCACCAAGTGTAGATGTATAGATTCGAGTAGCTATTTGCATCTAGAATTATTATAATTGCGGCAAAGTAATTTACGTATCTAATGACCCTGTGTCATAAAATTACATAGCATTTAATCTGGTGAGAAGGTCTTGGTAGATTATTATCAAGAACAAATTTTAGAAAAGTTTTGAACTTGAAAGGGGAATTTTCAATTATTTAAATAGTTCCATGATTACTCTAAATAAATTATAAGTGGTAACATAATTAGCTTCGGAAAGCTGTATATTTTAAACTTAGATAAATGTGAAAAATTAAGCCAAATAATACAGTGTAAAGAGTCAGCCACAGGGTGTGAGAAAGGATGAGAGAAATTGCTCAGCCACAGAGACTGTGGGCTAGTTGGAAGTGTGCACCAACAGCAGCTTCAAGATACTTCACAAGTACTTTTAAAGGGTTTAGCCAAGGAAAAAATTGGCCAAGAGAATGTTTCATGATCAATTAACCAAGGAAGATGGAAGATGAGTGGCCAATGCACAATTAAATATTATTTCCCATGAGATAATTGGGGGCAGGGGCTTCACACACAAATTGGCTCCTATCTCTTAAGGAATGTTTCTAAAGGTAAACATTGGAGGAATAGTGACACTGCTGCCTCCCGGAGGTCAATCATGCCATTCCATCTTCAGTGTTCTGAAGACAGTTATGAGTGGAATGAAGTTTTCTTCACCCACAGCATGAGTCCTGAACCAGCCTTAGCTCACAGTCAGTGACAATACAGTATCAAAATAAATGATACATAAAATTATATTATAAATTAGTGTTACCCTAAGCATCATCTGTAGAAACAAGTGGAATATACAAGCACAGTAGTTTCTTATTATTATATTACTTTTAGACAAGTTTTTAGCATTTTTCATAATAATTTTATTTTTTATTTATTTACTTTTTTTTTTTTTTTTTGAGACTAGGTCTCACTATTTTTGCCCGTGGAACTGCAGGCTCTCATTGCCCAGGGTACCATAGACTCAAGCAATCCCCAGCCTCCACTTCCCAGGTAGCTGGTATTACAGGCGTGTGCCACCACGCCCAGCTATTTTTTTTGGAACTAGGTCTCGCTACGGGCCCCAGGCGGGACTCAAACCACGATCACTAGCCCAGCCGCTTCATAGGCTGAAGCTTAGACGCATGAGCCACCATGCCCGGCTCATAATCATTTTAAAAGGGACACTTATCATGGAATGAAAATATCTTTCTATCAAAATGTTGAACTATAAGTTAAAGTGTTATGGGTAAAAAGATAATTGGGGAATAAAATAAAATCATAATGCCATTTAATAAATTTCTTTACTGTTAGAAAATGCTACTACTCAAAGTAAAACAGGAAAAACAAGAATTTAAAAAGTTGGGTACACGAAAATACCAACTGAAAATTTTATGGCACTTGTTTTATGCTCTATAGCTCTATACATTTACTATATATTCCCTCCCAGACTCTACCTCTTTTGCTAATTCTTTATTCTGGCATTAATCTTTCCCAATGTAGTCCATATGCTCTGAATAAAGATGATCACTAACTCAGCTATGGGAGGACTATGGGTCAAACCATACCTGAAGTTCTCCACCACTAGATATTTCATTTATGAAAGTATATCTTTTTTTTTGGGGGGGGGGAACTAGTTCTCTCTATTTTTGACCATGGAACCTCTGGATCACATTGCCCAGGGTGCCACAGACTCAAGCAATCCCCAGTCTCAGCTTCCCAGGTAGCTGGAATTACAGGCACGTGCCACCACACCCAGCTATTTTTTGGGGACTAGGTCTTGCTGCGTGCCCCCAGCAGGACTCGAACCATGATCCCTGGCCCCAGCTGTGGCTTCCTAGGCTGCCACCTATAGGCATGTGCCACCATGCTTAGCCTATGAAAGTATATATTCTTTTATTGTTTAACTCATTTAAAAATTGAGTTTTATTAATTAGAATGTTATGTTCCTATTTATATATACTGCATAGTAAATAAGTATATGTGTACACAATTAAAACTAATTATAATGAAATGAACACTTGCACAGCAGACATCCAACTTAAGAAATAAAATAAGGGTCTCAAAAACCCCTGAGTGCCCTTGCTTATTCTAAACATATCCCTACCCCTACCTTCACAGGTAGACATCATCCTTTATCATTTTGTCTCTTATGTTTGTGTCACATACAATTATTTTTTCAAAATAGTAAAAGAATGCTCTTTTGCCTTTTGCATTTCATTGTCACACAAGTAAACTGATTAGTTTTCCAGAGGCTATATGACCTCTGATATTGCAAGACAATATGTTTCTGAAGACAGAAACAAGTAAGACAACTTAGCAGTCTATTCATTTAGATAGTATAGAAACTTTAAAAAAAATGTAAAACATTATCATTTTTTCTTACTTATTTGGAAAATAGCAATTTTCATAAAAGTAAATTTTTATATTAACATGTAACTGCTATACCATTCTTTGAAATGAAATACAAATTCTTCTTACAAATCCCTTTTAACTCATAAGATGGTAAATATTGATAGATAAAAACCTCTAGAAGCAATAGCTTTTCGGGTTTTTTCAATAATTTTTATGAAACAAATGTATAAGAGGTTTGGAAAAAAACAGCATTGCTTGAACACTATGTGTGTGTTTTTGACAATTTTTCTTTTGGACCACTATTTCCTCTTATTAATCTGTATACTTTATTTTGGGATATTAATTATTTGCTACAAGTACAGCAAATATCTTTCCAGAGCGAGACTAGATTTTTCATTCCTGCAATGGTGTCTTTTGATGAGGAGTTTCAAGACTTCTCTCTCTTCATAAAAACTGACTTCCTTACATTAGTTTATAGAGATCAAAATCTAGGCCCATCCACATGTTTATGTCGTACCCTCTACTGGAGACCTCTGTCCTCTCCCCCCACTACCAGTGTCACTGAACCTCCTCCAGTCAAACTGTCCTGTGCTCTGTTACTCCTCTGTGGCCTCAGGATCTTTCCACTCAATTTCCCCCTTGTTGAGACCAGACTAGCCTCAGTTACTCAAAATTAGTAAGCAAAAAAAAAGAAATACAGAGATTGTGGAGCGTTTGTAAGGAATCTCTTCTGGTATCTCTGTTTATTAAACAGTTTTATTCCTTCTTTATATTTATTCAATTATTTTGCCTATTTATTGGAGCCTAAACATCTGCTTCATTTCCAAGTTTGTGTGACTTATTTTAAACAGTCAAGATAGTAATCTTTTTAAATTTAAAGTGGATATTTTCCCTTAATTTACAGTTTTTTAAAAAGTGCATGAAACTTTAAATTTTATTTTATCAAAATCATAAACTTTGTCTTTGAGGTAGTCTTTATTTACTCGAACTTAAAAAATCCCCACTAGAAATCAGAAATAGAAAAAAGATTTCCCCACCAGAAATAGGAAAAATATTCATTCTTGTGATTACCAATATTCTTTATCATATGACTTTTAGATTTGCATATCTTAATATGTAGGTATTTTCAGTATTTGACCTAAACAATTAATTTTTATGTATAATACGGAATTAAAGTACTTTGTTGCTAGCACAGTGCACTACATACTATAAGCACTTCAAGAAATGATGATGGTGGTACTGCTACTGTTTTATTATTGCTAAATTAGTTTCAATATAGTACATTTTTGGAACCTCTGGAGTCTTGAGTGCTCCATCTCTGGCATGCCACTCAGTGACCAGATGATCAGCTGCCATATAAGTTATATAAGAGCATCCTTCCACAGATGGTAGGTTGAATCTCATCAGCTCTCAAGCCTCTTCTAACATTATGCCAGTATGTCTCTGTTTTTTCATGATTTAGCTAAGAATGGAATCAGCAATTCAATCCTATCTCAGCTCAAGTATAAAAATAAACAAAAGTTGTTCTTTTTTTTTTTTTTTTTTTTTTTTTTTT
>PVHY01028059.1:0-15600 GCA_004024945.1 Uropsilus gracilis | reverse complement strand
AATTTGTCATTTTTAATTGATGAGTAATATTCCATCGTGTATATATACCACAATTTTTTCATCCAGTCCTCTGTTTTGGGGCATTTAGGTTGTTTCCATGACCTTGCAATTATAAATTGTGCTGCAGTAAACATCCGGGTACAGGTGTCCTTTTGTACCCACATTGAGGTCTCTTTTGGGTAGATTCCCAGAAGAACAATTGCTGGGTCAAATGGTAGTTCCATTTTCATTAGCTTGAGGGTCCTCCATACCCTTTTCCATAGTGGTTGAACTAGTTTACATTGCCTCCAGCAGTGTAGTAGTGTTCCTTTCTCTCCACATCCTCGCCAGCAATTTGTGTTGTCTGTTCTTTGGATGTGGACCATTCTTGCTGGTGTAAGGTGGTATCTCCATGACTTCTGAGATTGTGAGTTTTTTACGAGTTCATTTTATTTTTTTAATTGTATTTTGTTGAGGCAAATTCATTTATAACATTGTATATGATTTAGAAATATGGGTTCAAGATACCACCTTGAACTTTTAGCACCTTGAATGATTTAGAAATATGGGTTCAAGATACCACCTTGAACCCATATTTCTAAATCATATACAATGTTATAAATGAATTTGCCTCAACAAAATACAATTAAAAAAATAAAATGAACTCGTAAAAAACTCACAACCTCAGAAGTCATGGAGGTTAGAAGTAATGACATGTGTTTTTAAGAATTGCTCTAGAAAGCTCTCATTTTTAAAAAGTCTATTTTTTTTTGCTTCTGTAAATCTGTGAATCCTTTACATTCATACTCAATGCTATGCCTATAGTTGCATCTATTACTATAAACTTTCCTTATAAGAAATCTTGCTACATTCTACAAGCTTTGGTATGTTCTATTTCTACTTGTTTAACACATTTTTATTTTATTTTGATTTTAATAGGCTCCAGTGATATTTCAAGAGTGTATTTTTTTAATCTCCACATATTTATAAATCCTCTAGCTTTCTTCCTATTTTTGACATGTAATTCCCTATAATTTGGGGCAGAAAAAATATTAGATGTAATGTCAATCTTCTTGAATATGTGAAGATTTGTTTTGTAGCCTAATGTATGTTCTACTTTGCAATAGGTCCTGTATGTATTTAAGAATGCACATTTTACTTGTTTTGAATGAAAATTCTTTATATATGTGGTACATTTGGTGATAGTGTTCAAATCTACTGGTTCCATGTTTATTTATATCTGAATGATTTTTATTTTGTTGAAAGTGTGGTACTGATGTATTTCATTATCATTGTATTTTTGTTTCTTCATTCAGCTCTATTGATGTTGGAGGTATATATATATATGTAATTAGAAGTTTTATGAGTTCACTATTTGGCAATGACCAAGAGGCATATGAAAAGATGTTTGTATATACACACCAAAATCACAGCACATTACTTTATACCTACCATGAGTCCATACATTTTTTTAAAGTAAAATTGTCAGTGTTGACAAGGATATAGATTAACTGGAACCCTCATACATTGCTCAGGAGTAAGCAAAGTGGTTCAACCACTTTGAGAAATATTTTTATAATTTCTTCAAATGTTAAAAAGAGTCAGTATATTACCCAGCAATTCCACTCGTAGGTTCATACCCACAAAAATAGAAAATAAGTACTCAAAAAAATTTATAAACATTTGTTGAAATCAGCACTATTCATCACAGCAAAAAAAGGAGGAAATTATCCAAATGTCCATCAATAGATGAATAGATGAACAAAATGTGGTGCAGCCATACAATGGAATATTGTTCAAATGCAAAAAGAATTAAAGTATTGGTACATACAATACTGTGGGTGAACCTCAAAACCATGCTAAGTGAAAGTTTCTAAAAGGTTACATAGGATATGATTCCACTCACATTAAAATATTCAAATAGGTGAATCCAGAGACACAGAAAGTTGATTAGTGATTTCAAAGGCCTAGGAAGAAGGTCAAGGGAAAACTGGTTAACAATACATGATTTACTTTTGAAGTAATCAAAATGCTCTGGAACTAAAGAAGAACTTATCATGATACTACCAAAGATACCAAAAAAATACATATTCAGTATTATTGTGATTGCAAAATTTTGGAAATTACATAATTGTGTTAATATTGGACAAATGATCAATGAGCCATTAAACATAAGCACTGTGAAATATTAAATAGCAATAAAAATTATGAATAGTTCCAGGAATTGATAGAAATTTATTTCATCAGTGAAACACACAAAATACAAAAGACATACATAATACAAAAATTCTGTATAAGAAATATAAGGGAAAAGAAACATTAATTTGCTCAAAAAAGAAATCCAGCAAGCGTTCACCAGGTTCTGATACCATATGCTACCTATAAAAGTGGAACAAAGTATTTTGGAAGGGATATAGAAGGAGACATTCCTTTAGAACGCAAAATTTTGAATTTCATTCTTACTAATTATTATATATTCAAAATTTGACATAAATCAAAGATGAAATAACAGATGCTAAATCTGATTGCTAATAGAAACAAATGATCCCCATATATTTCAACTCAATTGCATAGCCAAACTGAAGAAAAATAGTAATTAACCTATTAATTAATAACTTTCAGAGTGCTGCTCCTCCTTTGTTTTCTATAAACTTCTGAAGATAATGTTTTGACTGCAAACCATTTGTTTAAAAAGATAACTCCATAACATTTTTGTTTTCTTAAAAATAACTTATTTTTTATTCCATTCAGACAAAGTTGTGTGCACTACTGGACTAAACAAAGGACAATAGACTACTCATGGTGAACCATAGTGGTAAACGATGGGTATCTTTGGTTGTGGGTGCAGTGTGTCAACAAAACCTGGAGAGATACTATAGTTGTAATACTATTGGTATAAACCAGTGTTACCTCAACTTACTTATACACATACACACACACACACACACACACACACACAGTAACCAAGATAAATGCAAGGAATAGGTATAAAAACAGACAAGAAAAAAGCACTGGATTTGGAGAGAATTAGATTATCAGTGTAATCCCTTTTGTTCTCTCTCTCCATTCACACTCTCCCTACATTCTCCCTATTTATGATGTATACATACATGTATGTATATGTATATAACATGCATGCACACACAAGAAGCACTAGCAGCTATTAATAACAGAGGGTACAGTCACAACTATAGCTCCTGATGCATAGACATAACATCACATAAACTTGCCAAGAGTGGGATAAAACATGTGTTTTGTTATACCTGGATCCACCTGCACAAATAAAAAGGTCAATGGAAACATTAAACTACTCTGAAAGTCCTAAATCAGCAAAATGAAGAGCTTTTGAAAACAAGAGACAAAGGTCTCATCTTTTCAACAAATAAATTATAAGAAAAAGACTGCATTGTGAAAGATTTAAAAGACAAGTCAAAGGGGAAAAACTGAGCAAAAGAAATTATAATCGTTTTGGATGTACATTTGGAAGATAATATTTAATAATATAAGGAAATCTTTAATGAAATCTGGCTATTTTTGAGGGGAAGGATGGTTGTGATTTAGATGAGTCAAAGAGAACACTTCTGGTATGGGAGCAGTAACAGCTATATATCTTCATTTGGGTGATGATTATATTATATAAACTTGATCAAGTTATGTTTCTTTTGTATCATTTTCTGCATCACATCTTAACTATCAAAAATAATTAAATCAAAGCATATGAACAAGTGGCAATATAAAACCACAAAGCCATAAACCAGCTGTAATTGGGGGGGGGGGGCCTGAATTCAACTACTACTGATAGAGGAAAATCCTACCAGTGTACTCATTTTCAACACTTAAATGCAATCAGCAGGTAAATTTTTATTCTTCTGCCCCGGAGTAACTGCATCTTTCGGGAATCAGTACAACTCAGAAAGTTTTTGTCTATTGCATAATTCTCCCTTGTGCAAAGAAATGCTGCCATGATACAGGCAGCTAATTAACAATAATTGTACTTGGGTAGTGACCAAGTGGAACTTCAGAGACTTGGTACTGTTAGCCAGAAGTCAGTCTCTGTTATGGGAATTTGTATCTTAAAATCCTGTTGATTTTCCCAGGGCAAAAGTGGAAAGGGAAAAAGTGGTTAATGAGTCACTTGGGGATGACATCTCTTTCTGTAAATTGCCATTTCAAAGACTTTTTGTTTTGTTTTCTCTACGAAAAAAAAGACAACCCTTGAATAACAAGGAAAACAAATAATGATTCATTAAAAAAACAACTGAAAATGAAAACTTGCACCATGATTATGCTTTTAACATTAGTTTCAAGATAGGAATATAAACCATAGACTGATTACAAACTGCCATAATAATCTATTGCTTTGCTTAACTATCCACATGTCAGCTTCCATAACAAAAGGAGAAAAAATAGTATGAAAATGGTATGAAATAGTATGAAAAATAGTAGTCACAAAAATCTTGGCAAGAGAACCAAGGAGAAATATTCATGAATTATTTTTTCCATAAAATGTCAAATAATGAAGCAAAGTATAAATGCCACCGACACTTCTGGATAATTATCTAAGAACATGGATTTAAAACCATAAAAACGGTACCTACCTTTTCTACTAAACGCTTGCTCTACCCTGTAACTTAGTGGAATTTGCGTATGAATTCAGGAAATAAGATATAGAGCATGCACATCTTACAATTTTTGTTCTTATTATTGTCCATGCATTTTTGTAATTTTTTTTATTTTGAAACAGATACTTGTAGAATACTTATGAAGGTTAGTTAGTGTTAGACCAGAGTTATTACATAATTAACACAGTTTTTTAAGTTACCTTTATCAAACAGAAAAATAAATCCTTAGTTGAAGTCTGTTTTAGCTAACATAACATGGCTGACCCCAGCTTTCTTCTTTCTTTGTCCAATTTGCTTGTGGGATTATTTCCAACCTTTTACAATTGCCAATGTTTATCATTCAGAGCTCAGGTGTTCCCTCTGACAGTAGAATATTAGGGCTCTGTTTATGATACAACCTATCACATGGTGTCTTTTGATTAGTTGATTATTGACAAAGTATTTGCAGATGCCATTTTATCTGTAGTTTTTTGGTTCTATTATCTCTTTTGTGGATATTTGGCAGTTTTTCATCTTTGATTATTTTCAATACTTCATTGCATTGACACTTTACTTGTAGGTTTCTCCTGTTTGATGTAAGCTTGATAAGAGTACTTTCATATGTTACCTGCTTCTTTTCCTTACCTTCAATATTTTTTGTCTTGACTCTAGGAAGTGTCACTACTATGTGTCTTGATATTGGTCATACTGCATTTAGATAATAACCAGGTGTCCTTTTAATATATATTTAGTTCCCCAGATTTGCAAATTTTTCTCTATTATTTCTTTGAATAAGACTTTTAATATCTTCTCTTACTCTTTCCCTTTTGTGATACTCATTCTTATATTGTCTTTACTAATGGAATCATTTATCTTCATGTGATTGCTGACTTTTTATTTTACATGTTTTATTCTTTCTTCTACATGTCTTACAAAATCAAGGTCACTGACAATCCTAAGTTTCATTTATCTAATATCATAGCTTTCTGTAAAATTATTTACCTCACCTATTCGTCATTTTATCCTTAATCTATCATTTTCTTATTTAAATCTCCAACTTTCACTTTCTAAACATTGGTTTTAGTCACAACATTGATTTTTTTCTGAACTTTGTTTTATTTCTTTGATTAGCTTTTCTGAATTCTAGTGTATAACTTTGACTTCATTTTTCAGTTTCTGCTATCTCTGATTCTTAAAGGCAATTTTAACCACTTGTTAAGAATAAAAATCTTTCACATCATTGTGATTAGATTCTATTTTTCTCTTTTGTAATGTCATGTTCCCTTGAAATTTCAAGGTGCCAAAAGTTGTAGTTCTTAAGTGCTTATTTATAATAACAACATTTATTAAAGTATCTGTTGCAGTAACATAGAAACCTGATTTCCTAGTTTTCTAGCAAGTAGCTCTATGGTCTAGTTTTGGCTTTTGATAGCTTCTGTTGTAGATACTAAAATCTGTTGCTAGGTTATGGAGCAGGGTAAGGCATGGAGGAATACAAATGATGGTGTGAATTTGTTAGGGGTTGCAGAGGGATAGCTTACATTTGTGACACCACTAATATCCTTCTTTTCTGGGGTTGCAGACCCAACACTCTGTAATCCATGTATACTCAGTTCTCTTTATAAATTCAGTACCAAGAGGTGGGAGAAAGAGTTCATAATTTAGAGAACAATCTCTGATCTCTTTATAAGGATCTGGTTGTGTGAAGCTGTGTTCTACGGGACCAATTTCTTAACCTATGTGCATTTCTGTTTCCTCACATATAGCATGGGCTCAAAGTCACATAGCTGCTTAGAGCAGGCCCTGCACATAATAAGTGCTCATCTATCAATATTACAACCACAAGAATCTTTACTGTAAGCTTTAGGATTTATTTTACTTGAAAAATGAATTCTGATTTCTGTTCCAATGAAAATGATTAAGTTATTAAGATATCTGTAGACAAACACATAAATTCATACAAATTAGATTTCAGAAAATGTTGTTTTGCAAAGATTACATCACCTTTATGAATTTTGAATTCACATCAGATTATACTAATATGGAAAAAATTATTTTATCAGCATAAAAAAAACAAAATTGAACTGTTAGTGATGTGTTTGTTCATATGTGATAAATTCATTAACACATTGAAGAAAAAACAAAATTCTACAATTGTTTTGTTATTTTTACCAAGTATTAGAGCTATATAGTTGAGTACATTCATAAATGTAATGTTATGTAATACATTCTTTAATGTAGAAAACAAAATACAAGAAAAAAGACTAACAAAGACAGCATGAAACAATAAATATTGCACCTTAGATCTAAAACAGTCACATTTTAGGGGAAGTAGGAAAAGGGAAAATATGTTGATCAAAGCATACCAGCTTTCAAGTATAAAATGAATATGTTCTGGAGACCTAACATATAATATGGTGACCACAGTTAATAATACTGTATTGTCTGTTTTAAATTTAACAAGAGAGTAGATACCAAATGTTCTTACTACACATCAAAAAAAGAGTAACTGTATGAAGACACATGTGTTTATTAGCTTAATTGTAGTAATTACTTCATAATGCCTATGTGCACACAAAAACAATGTTGTACATTAAATATATATATAATTTTATTTATTAGTCTCATTTCAATAAATCTTGTGAAATGGAAGAAGAAACAATAAATTGTACTCTGTAATAAGTTACCATTTATTCATCTTTGAGTCAGGTACTCACTGTATGCACACATGCACACACATACACAGAATCTCATTTCATGTATATTCCAAGCCTCTAAGTCATCACCATCACTACATCATCATAATCATTGGATATCCTGTACAGTTCTCATTTGCAATATGAATATTATATGTGAATAATCATCACTAATAATCATAATTTCTTTCTCACTTTCCTAGTTCTCTTAATTTCAATGGCATACACTTGACTGAATAATACAAATTGATGAAGGGGAACACTTGATTATGCCTAGGTTTGTGTTATTGGGACAATGGGCAATTCAGTTTCACTTCCCAGTGTTCTCCTCTTAGCTCTGTATGGTTAAGTACTACTGTTTTCTGTGACCACTTATCCTCATTTACATCTTTTCATGTACATCCTACTGTTTAGTCTCCACTTCTTTGATGTGGAAGCCTACTCCACTTCACTCAAGATAATTTATGAATCTCTTTAGAGGCTGTACTGCTCAGATCTTCTTCAGTCTAATAAAAGCTTCCATGAAAAACTTGTAACCAATATCACAAATACTGAGAAAAACTAAATGTTTTTCTCACAAGAGCAGAGCCAAGTGAAGGTTTTCACTCTAAACACTCCTATTCATCATTATACTTATTACCTGACCTAACAAGTGCAACCAGGCAATAAAGAGGAATAAAATATTCCTTACTAGAATAGAGGTAAATTATCTTTTTTTGCTGACATGGTCATCTATGAATAAAATTCTATTAAGCTCATTTAAAAGCTAATAAAAATAGCAATTATGTAATGTCAAAAAGCAAGTATCTACATCTCTTAACAAATATAAATAAAGAAAATACACTATTTAAAACAGCATCAATCATAGAAATATTTAACAATGAAGGTCAAAAGAGAAGGAAAAATAAACAAAAGAAGATCAACAAACCTGTTCACTAAAAACTATGCTGAATATTGCTGAAATTAATTTAATGGCACTTAGATATATATATATTGTTTTCACAGTTCAGCCCTCCTGATTCTTAATTAGTTAAGAATTATGTTACGGGTCTGATAACACTTCAATCTATATTTGATGTCTCATAATTCCTGAATTTAAAATATCAAAGAAAGACACACAATGGTATAACATTGTTACTAAAAAAAGAAAAAGCTTTATCATATCATTTATGAAATTTTCCTGTGAGTCACAAGCTATTTGCATAGTCTTTTCATTGTTGCCTTCATTTCTTTATTCCTGAATATGTAGATAATTGAATTCAGAAAAGGTGTGAGAAATAGTATGAAACTTATCCATTTGTGAATTGAGGTATGACCATGTATAAAAAAGCATGGTTAGAACAAAGAACAAAAGAACCACAGATATGTGAGCTGACAGGGTGGAAACAGCCTTGGATGAACAACCTAAGGAATGTTCTTAAATGGTAAACAAAATAAAAGCATAGAAGATAATGAGTCTGAGGAAAGAACCAACACAGATAACCCACTGTAGGAAGCTACCATGAACTGCAACTTGGAGGTATCTGTACAAGTCAGTCTGAGGAGTTAAGAAAGGTTACAGTAAAAGCTGTTCAAATTGGATGATTTTATGATCACATGG
Organism: Uropsilus gracilis; assembly: GCA_004024945.1. Classification (NCBI taxonomy): domain Eukaryota; kingdom Metazoa; phylum Chordata; class Mammalia; order Eulipotyphla; family Talpidae; genus Uropsilus; species Uropsilus gracilis. Next base: position 6,724 of record PVHY01028059.1, on the reverse strand, counting down.
ATGACTCAGAAGAATTCATATTAGCAGAGACAAGTCAAAGAAAAAATACAGAAACCAAATGGTTTTACTACAATATGGGACATAGGAAAGATAAACAAAAATCCATGAAGAAAAGTCAAAACAAGCCAACAACCAAATTGAAGTACACAACTTGGGGGGGGGGACAGGGTGGGAATGGTCAAGGAAGGGGGATGAACCCCAGAGATCACAGATATGTGAAAATTATATATAAATAAATTATTTTTTTATTTAGAGTATATCAAATATAAAAAAAAACTGTCCAATATATTAAAACCAAAGGAGGGTAAATTAATAATAAATGCCAGTTGGAACAGTGAAGGACTGGCACCACGAACCCAAGCAGCAGTCAAAGATAAAATACATATTCATAGGCTCATGATGGTCAGACAGTGGAGGGATTTACATATGGTCACATATCTGTCAAAGGTCATGGTGATGAACAGCATGCTCTCCACACCACCAGTGACATGAATAGAGATCTGAGCAATGCAACCTTCAAAGGAGATGACTTTACACTTCCTGAAAAGATCATAAATCATCTCGGATGAGGTGTCAGAGCAGTTCCCAAGTCCATGAAACACATATTGGCAAGCAAGAAGTGCACGAGGAAATGTAAGCAAGGATCAATGGTGACAGAAAACACAATGAAAACATCCCCAGTCATGCTCACTACATACAGGATTGTGGAGACCACCATGAAAAGAAATTGTATCTCCCAGGAGTGGGTGAGTCCCAGAAACACAAACTTAGACACAACTACACAAATGAGCAATTCCCTCCATCCACTGATCCAGTCAACTGGGATGTGACTGAGATTGTGAGAACTAGGAAAGAAAGAAATTGTGATTATTTGGGATGGCAATGGAGTAAATCATTGATATTGCTCACATTACAAATAAGAACTACTGGGTAATTAAATTCTTCTCACTTACTAAATGATGATATTCATGATGGTGATGATGATGATGTAGTGTCAAGAGATTACATCATAATGATATATATTAGCAAATATCTCATAATCTAAAATTTATCAAATTAGGTAAGAACAAAGCTTCACATATACCTGTAGTAAAAAACCAACTACACAGAATGTATACTTCAAAGGTAGAAGAGTAAATGGAAATATATTTACTTATCCAATGGGAAATTATACAGTTTTACATATTTTATCTGACCATACATTTTCCCATATCAACATATTTCATCTCTTTTTATGGTTATTTTCATATGTTTCTCTCCATACAGTTGAACACTCAAAGCATAGAGTTGGGGGTAACTGTGATTAACTGATTATTCACCTCCTAGAGTGAGAATTTTCTAAAGCATTGAAATGTTTCTTTGAAAACATGAGAAAGGAAACAAAGTATATAACAGGATGTAGATTTTTTGTTAAGAAAAACAAAACTGGGAAATATGAGATATCAAATGTAGACAAAAGTAACAAAAGGAGTATATGCACCTTCTCTGAAAACTTCGTTTTCACAACAGACTGACAACTCTTCCTCCCCCTATATTATTGTGGTTTAAAAAAAAATATGGCATAAAATTCACCACATTAACCCTTGTTAAGTATGCAACTCTGTAGTATTAACTATATTGATATTATTGTGAAACAAACCTGGAGAACTTGTTCACCTTGCAAATCTGAAATGTGGTATCTATTAAATAAGTCTTATTCCTGGTCACCCCAGTCCTTGGTAACTATCTTTCCATATTCTGCCTACAAATTTGACTAATTTAGATATTGCATATAAAATGGAATCATACAATTTTGTCTTTCTAAGGCTGGCTTATTTCCATAATACTCTCAATGTTCAGTTTCTGGATCTTCCCATTTTTTAAAGGTTCTATCAAAATCAAACAAAACTATCTACTGGCCACATTACTTAACAAAGGTGCATCTGAAACTTTCACTTCACCCTGCAAGACGTTTACCCAGGTCTGAAATATGTATAAATATTGGAACTCCACCATACTTTCTGCTAAAATATATGACTAGATTGCCACAGGCTGTGAAATATATTTGTAAGCAGCTTGTACTGGTGCCTACTATTAAGGTGCTCTTGTCAGCACTTAAAAACATTGAAATATTCAAGTTCTTCTGCAACACTGCTTCAGTTTCATCCACCCACATTTGTTTGTCTACCCCATGATTTTTCAGACCTTTTAAATCATTCAGTGATGCTGGATAAAACCTGCTTACATTATATTGAGTCTTAGGGATCTGTTAATGTTGGTTCAGGTCTAACCTGGACCAGGTTGTTTGTTAGATCAAAGTAGCTAATTCTACTGCTTATGTGCTACTGCTGCTTATGTTTTCTCACATAGCAGTCATATTATATTCAAATATATAACCTGCTTAGATATTTGACATCATACTCACTGAATCTGAAATCAGTACAGGCAGGTTGCATCTCCAAGAACATCTGTGCATGTAACCTTTTAACCCATGTGGAAATGAAAAGAATACCAAACTTTTCAGTAACTTTATAGGAGGGCACTTCCTATAATGCACTTCCACCTTGGCTTGATCACAGGGACCTAAAGCTGATATTAAAAGATTGGTGTCTTTTAAGTTTTCAGGATGTTTTCAGGAGTCTAGGGGATGGAGGAATGGATATTTGATTGATCTGTGTCAAAATACCCAACATAATCAATTCCTAGCAGAGGATAAACCCTAAAAACAGCTTCTGAAGTTTTTAGGTACTGAAATACAGAAGACCAGGTTTACTGATACTCTCCTTTTGCAGACACAGATCCAGAAATCTGAAGAATCTTCCCAGAAAATACATTCCAAGTTTATGATTTCACCTGTCCTAACACAACTCTCTAACCCAAAACTTTCAGAACTTGCAGAAGTTCTCAGGGTGAACTTACCCCAATTCTTGCTCACCATTACTTACTTGACTTTCTCCACATTCAACTTTATCAAAATATTTTGCTGTCACATCCAATTCACAGACATAAAATACATTTCTTCTATAGGCTCAAAATTTCAGTTGCAGGAATCTATGAGCCTGGGATAGGGAACAGGTAATCATTATGTTGCTTATTGCAGAAAAGACATGAAGAGGACCAGTGGTATCAAAACTCATGGGTGAATGAACAAGGCACCAGTGAGAAGGCCAGAATGCTGTGACTGATGAAAAAAAGATGCTTCTATGTGGGAAAGCATAGGAATCATAGCTACTTGGTTCTAGAGATAACTTGGTCAAGGTTGAATATTATTTATACTAAAAAAAAAAACCTAAGATCCAAAATATAAACTGAATTGCCCTTATTCAAACTAATACTAGTACTGAAGACCACAGCACAGATCTCTGGGTTCCTGATCCAGAATTTAATAGATGCTAGAGGAAATGAAAAAGAAGAGTAAAATTAAACAATGGAAAAGTTGATTTCTAAATCAGAATTGATGTAAAAACAAACATTTGCACAAATTACTATTTGCACTAAATTATTTTGCACAATAATTAAATGCCAAAAAAAATGTTCACAGTAATCTTTTAATAGAAATGAGATTATTCATTGCTACATACTTTGTGTTTTCATGCTTCTTTTTTGCAAGGAATATTAACATTATAACATTTCTGCCTCTCCATATTTTATTCTTCTCAAAGGTCAATAAAAGTTCTCAATGATTTCAAAAGTTTTTCTTGATAAGTCTAGTCCACAATATTTAGGACTTTTGTCTAATATCTATAAGTAATGAACTCAATAAACACATTGGAAAGACATAAATTGCACACAATACGCATAATATAAAGCATCATACAAATGCACAAGGAATCATGTGTTGAATTGTGAGAAAAATACAATAGAAATTCAATGGGAGGAGTGCTATTACCTAGCAATCAAGGATTTTAGGAAGAGGACATAATGTGATTTGTCCTTTTAAATATGCTGTGGTAAATATCATGATAGTAAATTATAGAATGTTTTGTTGCTGGCCATAATTCTTTAGAATTTCCATTCAGATATTACCCAAAATTGATGACTGCGCATGAAAAAGGGTAAATATTTCCAGAAGGAGAAAGGGATTAATAACATTCCATGCTCTGGGAACCATGACTCTGATGTTCCCCTCTCTTCATTAACTTCAATTAGATTCCACAGGCAGAGTAGTTCCCATCTCAAAACTAACAGTAACCATATCCAATAATTTCTATTCAGATGAATCCCACCTGCTACAACATATATCTTGTTTGGAGAAAGGAAGACATTTTCCTCTATAAACATATATCCAATAGTCAGCTCAATTTCATGAATTGTGGCAATAATCAGAGCGGTATAAATGAAAAGGAAAGGTACAATGAAAATATAAAAAGAGAGAAGGATGCAAGGAGAGAAGGAGTTAGGTAAACTGTACACAGTAATAATAAAAGGGAGACAGAGAGAACAGAACAGAGACAAAGACAGGTGGAAAGACTTCAGAAACTTTGTGTGGTCAAAAATAAACAGAAAAATCCAATTAAACTCTTCCAACCACTATGGAAAAGGGTATGGAGGACCCTCAAACTAATGAAAATGGAATTACCATTTGACCCAGCAGTCGCACTTCTGGGAATCTACCCAAAGGAGACTTCAATGTGGGTACAAAAGGACACATGTGCTCGGATGTTTATTGCAACACTATTTATAATTGCAAGGTCATGGAAACAACCCAAATGCCCCAGAACAGATGAGTGGATGAAAAAGATGAGGTATATATACATAATGGAGTATTACTTATCAATTAAAAATGACAAATTTGATGAATTTATAGACACCTGGATGTACCTAGAAGAAATCATTCTAGCAGAAACAAGCCAGGTAGAAAGGGACAGAAACCAAATGGCTTCACTAATATATGGTCAACCAAATGAAACTACACAAGGGGAGAGAGGGGACCAGCTGGAGCGGGTGGGGAGGGGAGGTGATGGGTGACCCGCAGGGACTGAAATGATGAAAATAATAATAATAATAATAATAATAATAATAATAATAATAAAGCATATATTTGTTGAAAGAAAAAGCAAAAATAAAAATAAATTACAAAAAAACATCAAATAAGTGATTCAGTTTGAAAAAAGCTAGCTCTGAGCTTCTCATGTGATATTCAGCTAGACGCACACAATGTTGTGAATATCACATGTGATAAAGACTGAAAAGGTTACTTCTCATAATGCAATGCAAGTGTGAACTATCCAAATTATCACTGCTATTCAGATTTGATCCCACAGTTAACCTGTGAGCAGTTTGGGTTTTGAAGGTTATCAAGTTTATTTCCCAGTGACTGACTTGTTATATGAGCATGGGAAAGATACTTAACTTCTATGAGCTGCAGTTTCCCAAGTTGTAAAGAAGAAATACCACTGCACTTGAAGGCCATGGTGAAAACCAGGTATATGCAACAAATACCTAATGCAGGTACCAATCACATTGTAGAATCACATAAAGTTGTACCTGATATACAAGGACGTTATGTCCAAGTTCTCAGTCCCATGTTTAAAATCTCTTTATTTCTGAATCCATGATTTTGAGGTAATTAAGAGAGCTGGTTTCAAGTTAGTGTTTCATGTCTAGTCAGTTGTCAGTAGCTTGAGAGCCTTCGTTAGAGAGCCCTCTATAGGAAATATTTCTCCTACACACTGACATTGCTCAGGGCCTGTTTGCTCTGATATAAGTCTGTACTCTGACAAATAATAATAATAAGGCAGATCATGTCATTTCCTGAAGTCAAGATCACCAATAAGTTCTCACAAATACTTTGAGGCTTTTCTTGAGGACACATGCACCATTATCTTCATACAGGTAGAGAGTTGAGGAGTTTCAATGGATTTCCAAAGGTTCTGCCTATCTAAATAAAAATTTGTATACATTTGACTAGGAAGGGAAAGTCCAACAATAAACAGGAAAGAAGGCTTTATTTTCAAATTCCACTGATCATTCTGTGCCACTATTGCTAACTGTACAAGTGAAAACCACAAAGACAGTTTACACATGCCAAACAATCAGTCATGGTTACAGTTGGCAACTCAAGACAATGTATCACAATTCTATTTTTCCTAATCTGACATACACTCCTTTTTAATTATGTCACTATGTAAATTTTTATACTGACTATCCTGTTAACACAGGATAGACAATGCCTACCTGACATTTTCAGTCAATATCCAAAGGCAAAGAAAGATGAGTGTCATAGGTTTATCAGTAAAGTGGCAGAAACAAACTGCATCTGTAGTGAAAAGAGGAGACAAGTAGAAACTGTGTCACTGAGCAGAACTTCTATAAAGCAGAAATACTACAATATATAAAGACAGCATTTAAGGAATCATTTCAAGCAAATAGTGCTCTGTGAGAAATGGGTGGAAAATTCAAGGAATGTTGGGACATTGGAGAAGAGTATATTCTTGAGAATAGAAATTGTTTCAGAGAACAATGAAAAATAAGATGAGAAAGTTTAGAACTAGCTTTACCTAACCTCAGGTTCCAATTTAAGATGGCTAATACTCTTTATTAAAAAAAGAAAGAAAGAAAGAAAGAAAGAAGGAAGGAAGGAAGGAAGGAAGGAAGGAAGGAAGGAAGGAAGGAAGGAAGGAAGGAAGGAAGGAAGGAAGGAAGGAAAGAAAGAAAGAAAGAAAGAAAGAAAGAAAGAAAGAAAGAAAGAAAGAAAGAAAGAAAGAAAGAAAGAAAGAAAGAAAGAAAGAAAGAAAGAAAGAAA
>PVHY01028058.1:0-15599 GCA_004024945.1 Uropsilus gracilis | reverse complement strand
GGGTTAAAATCGCATAGAAGAGAGAGATCAACTTCTCCTGCAGGACAGAAGGGCTGGAGCGGGGCTGGATGTAAGTGCAAATGGCCATCCCGTAGCACAGAATGACCACAGTCAGGTGAGAGGCACAGGTGTGGAAGGCCTTCTTCCTTCCCTCCGTGGACTGGATCTTCAGGATGGCTGCGATGATCTTGATGTAGGACGAGAGCACCAGGCAGAAAGGGGTCATCAGCAGGACAATGCTGGACACCATGATTGCAACCTCATTGGAAGAGGTGTCCACGCAAGCCAGCCTGACAACAGCGAGGAGTTCACAGGATATGTGATCAATAAACTTGTTTGTGCACATGGGCAGCTGAAAGGTGATGGCAGTCTGCATGAGAGAGTTGACGGAGCCACTGACCCAGGATATGACAGCCATCCTTATACACAGCCCTTCGTGCATGATGACCGAGTAGCGCAGGGGGTTGCACACAGCCACGTAGCGGTCATAGGCCATCATAGCCAAGAGAACAAACTCGATCCCCCCCAAGCCCAGGGAGAAAAACAACTGGGCCGCGCAGCTCACGTAAGGGATGACTTTACGCTCTGCAAGGAAATGCACCAACATCTGAGGGACAACGCTTGTGGCATAAAAGACATCAACAAGAGAGAGGTTGGTGAGAAAGAAATACATGGGGGTGTGGAGGCGGCTGTCCAGTCTGATCAGGAGGACAATGAGGAAGTTGCCAAGCACTGTCACCATATATGTGACAAAAAACAAGACAAAAAGAGCCACTTCCGTGTCCCGGTCACTGGACAGGCCGAGGAGAATGAACTCTCTCACCCACGTCTGGTTGTATGTTCCCATTTAAATAGGAAGGTGATGGATCTGCAGAGAGAGTTAGAGAGAACAGAAGTTGTCATAAGCATGGAAGTGCTTCATGAGACTTACTGTGTGCAACTGGCAGCCTTGGCAGACATTTCAGATAATCTAAAGCATGGTCATAAAGACTTGATGGGACTCAAGGTGATCCAGTTAAATTCTGGTGATAACACAGTGCAATTTTATGAGTTCTTTATCTTTACCAACTTTCCTTGAATTCCAGGGCAAATAGACAAAGGTAGGTGATATTATCAGGTAGTGTGACAAGCAATGAAGAAAACGCTAATTGGAAAACTATTTTTAATTGGTCATCTGGCCCAGTCAGGAATATATGGATAAACCTATTACCAGGATAAAGATAGGGAAGAGATAGGGTCTTGTGGAAAGTTCTGGCGTAGAGAACCTTGGTTTCAAATTCAATTTTATATACTGACTCTGTGTGTTTCCTTCATTGACAAATTTTTCTGTCAAGATGGGAACATTACTATCACCTCATAATATGCTGGTTAAATAGAAGGTACCTGTGGGGAAAGTACTTTGTGAATGTTGGATAGTAGGTGGTAGGATGCTAACAGGAGTATTAGTAATATGTCTCTGCCTTGAGGGTCAATAATGAGCAAGTGTGAGCAATTTCCTCACTTATTCCCTCCAAACTTTAGACATCATTAAAATTGGAGCCAACCTGTGGTAGGACTGAGGTCTTAGGGGTAACTAAGAACCTGTGAGGACCTGCCGGCTTTCTCTCCAACGGTTCAGATGCTTTCCCCCCACAGTCTAATAATGAACACTTAATAAAAATCCCACCAAAAAGTCTATTCATATTTCAGTTTTCCCACCTGATTTCTTTATTTATTTTTTTAATAATATATTTATATATAAATTTCTTTATTTCTATCCACAGAACTAAAATTCTGCTCTCTATCACATCACGTCTGAATTTCCTCACCATTCCATGATCTTTCCTCACTTCCTTCATTACATGCTTCCTACTTTTACCATATTTTTCATTCACACTACACTTGACCTTGTCATTCCAACCCTATGGCATGCTAGGCCTTCCTGCAAATTTCTAAAACACAACTTCTAACCCCTCCACATATCCATCCCTCATACTCCCTTCAATTAATTTGGCAGAATACAGTTTCATCTACCTCACTTTCCTACACAGTCTGATGGCTAAATGTATACAGGATGAATTTTGTGCTGGAAGACTTTCCAGACAATCTAAACCCCACTCCTCTTCTATTTCTGACTCTTATTTTATGGTGTATAGTTTAAATTATCATAATGTGTGTGTTACGGCACAGTATTTTATTAAAATAAGCTTCCAATATGAAATACCTTCAAGTAACCAATTCATTGATCATTTTTACATATCAAGTCTGCTATTTATTTCCAAGACCACTGCTTAGGTTTCAAACTCAATAATAATTTCCTAAGAGGCTTTTTGCCCACACTCCAACACTCCTTTTAAGACTCCTGACAAAGAAAGAAAAAAGAAGTAGCACCAGCATTTCGAAAGTCAAGTGAAGGAGGAAATGTATGTTCACCAGCTGCTTTAAACTCCCATGCAGTTGACACCTTCTCCATATATCCGGTTGCTCAGCTTGGTCAGTTAATGTGGGATTAACAAGGAGAAAGGAGGAGAGCACAGATAGTATGACCAGGTTTCCCATTCCTCTCATGATCTTGTTCTTTAAAACTGTAAGTAATTTTCAGAATCTCTAGCTCTCCTTATACATGACTTTTTCATTAAAGTCATTTTCATTAAATAACTAAAGGAAACATGTTGAAATGTTTGCTCGATTTGTCTATGGAAACAAGACAAAAGGGCCAACAATGCAGGTGATGTTCAAGACCTTTGTTGAGTAACAACCAAGATTAAGAAGGAGACCTAGCTATTTCTTCCTCCTAGATGAGTGTTTTGTGTACTCTGGTCAGTATTTGTCCTAACTTTGGCTACTTTTTGACAGGACCATTGTATCCTATCAATAAGAAATTAAACCCTATCTTTGGACTATCTCCTGCTCATTCCTAACAAATCTTAAATCATAACTCTAGTTTTTGGAGCTTCCCTCATCTACTCAATAATAAACAAGCCTGCTCCCCCTCAGAGCAGAGCTGGACAGTGACATCTCCTGTGGCTCCTCTCCTTAGAAAGGAGTGCCATGAGGGAGAATGTCTTCATGCTGGTATTTAATTATGGAGGATAGAGGCTTGTGGCCAAAATGAATAAGGTGTTTGTGACAAAGAGTAAACGGTGCCACTGAAATAGCCCACAAGAAACTGCTCAAAGTCCTGTTACTAATGTCTGAAGTCTGTTAGGTTTATATTTAATCTTTTTGATGCAAAATGCAAATATGAAATTAAATATGAAGTGTAAAACATCAAATACTTAATCTCATTATAACTGGCAGTGAGTGACCCTGACTTTGCAGGGGAATGAAGGGGGGAAGTTTGGAGCACTAGATCACATTTTTCAGTTCAAGTACTAGCTTTTCAGAACCCAATAAGCCATAATTCCCTGTGCCTTCACCTATTACCCAATAACAATAGTTCCACAGACTCGGCACTGAAACAATCATCTTTCAGTGACAGCAAAATCAAGACAAAGAGAGTAGGTGTACAGATTTCTCACACAATTCCTTTTTCATTAAACAATATTCCACATTTGAAAGTTAAATTTTAGTCAATCACAATTTTTCTTTAAAGAAGCAAATCTATTCATTGATTCCATGGAAACTTATTTTGTTTTATGACTTTTGATGTCATTGTCACAAATGATTATTCTGAATCTATGCTGCCTCCATAAATTCCAGCACAATTGTTTTTCTGATAGTCTCAAAAGCCTAATAGTTTCTACCTAATCATCATTTTACTCATATCTGCCCCTGAATAAGATGGAGAATGTAAAATTCAACTAACTGAGTTAGCCGATGTTAAGACCAGCATTAGTTCCTTAATGAGAAAGTCAGATGAAGGAGAGATGAAAAGTGATTACAGCATGTTCTTTCCTCCCTTCTTCTGAGTCTTCCCTCTAAAACATCTTCTCTGAGCCTCACGCCACTGATGATTCTACAAAAAGCGAGGCTTTCAATAAGAATGACCCATGCTTTTGTTTGACCTTGACCTCTCCCCATCTTAAAAAGTATCCCGGAAAGCCAAACTCTTAAGTTAAATATATTCCCAATGATAAATGTTCAGGCAGTGATTTTGGCAAAATTTTTATGCATCTGTTATTTTAAAATGGTGAAAACAGGTATCTCCACCTAATCTGTTACAATTCACTCCAACACTAATGAGTGGACCACCCAGGTAAAACCCCCTCCATGCCAAGTTCCCAACAGCTCTGCATCATGCCAGAAAAGAGGGCACCACCCCCATGGTTATGTGGCTTCTCCAACCAAAGTATCCTCTTGTGGAGCACTGATAATAAAGACATATGCCTTAGATAAATGAACACCTTTATCTAGTCTCGTTCATCTCTGGCACATTAGAGATGGTTACTGGCAAGTTTCTTATCTATGACAGCAGACCTTTAACCTTCTAGGAATGTCCCACCAAAAAACATGTCCCTAAAAGATAAAGGTGTTGACCTATAGGTATTTTTCCTGTTAGGTAATGAATCTCCCATCCTCCTACCCACACATGCTACATACCAATATACCACAGGACCCTGGACTTTTCCTTCCTTATTGCTACATTGTTTCCTTTGCCAAGGTTTACATTATATAAGGCGACCCAAAACCCACAATAAATGGCATGACTCATGCTCACCAAATCCCAATCCCATGATGAGTTCCTCTCTGTCTTGGGTCATCTCAATCTCTTCTATCCATTCTTCTTCTTTTCTCCAAGTGGCTCCCGATACCCTCCAACCCTTTCACCACATCATCTCATATCCCAGCAGGATTGATAAGGTTTTAAAGTGCTATAGTTAACCCAGAAAAATAAGAAAACTGATCCAATCTCAAAACTCGACGCACAGTAGCAGAAATTCTACTCTGCAGGTATTTCATCGACTTAGTCCTTGCATTTCTCTGGAGAACAAAATTTTCATCAGTTTTTTATTGTGTCTCTTTTACTGTTAGTCTGTGGACCAGTACTCAAAATCCTTGATTAAACTCCACCAGGATGGCATCTTCAGAGCATAATGTTTGGGAAGCTTTTCTATTTATAACATTAATGGCCACGTTTTACTTTCCTACCCTGGTGAGCATATTTTACATTTAAAATTATCTAATGCCATTTTCTACTTCTTTGCTTGGCTGGTTTTTTCAGTAAATTATCTTCTCCCTCTTTCCTATGTTAGGAAGCGAGAGCACTTATTCACAAAGACTCGGGATGTATGCACACAATTCTTAATACCTCTCTAATATTCTTCAGTCTCTCAACATCCAGAATTAATTTTCAGAATAATAATCCTTTCCGCTATTCATGCTAATTCAGAGTGCATGGTTGGACAAAACCTTGGAAATGCCTTGAAAATCCAATCGGAAACACAATGAGGCTTAGGAATCAGTCCATTATCTGTATTATTGCATATTCATTATAGAGAGGATGCCTTCAGCTCAGGGATTAAAAATCCAAGAGTTTCTTGCCCTGAGTATTTTTTGTGCCTCATCTTTTATGATACTCCACTGAGTCTTCATCACAGTGGCCCTCACCCTTGGCATCCTCTTCAGGCTTAGCTGACAAACAGCAGACCTGAGCATGGGAGCAGAGAGCGTGAAGCCCAAATGCCACAGCCTAAAGATAAATTTCCTTTTGTGCTGCTCAAGACAGACCAGAGTTGGCAGAGTTTAGTTATCAACAGAAATTCCACTTTCATTTAGAGGATGATTCCTCTGACCTGTTACTGAATACATTCCTCAGGGGGCAGGAATATTTCTGTCACCTCTGTTTTCAACAGGAAATCCAAGGGCCATGGAGGTGGGTGATGTCTCAAATGCTTCCAGACTCGAGTCAATTAGTTTTCTACTTCTGGGTTTAGCTGTCTGAATTTTCACCTATCTGCAAATAGTAAAACCTAGTTTATTGCAATAATGCAACCCTGAAATCACCTTTAAAAAGATATTTTATACTTAGGTCACTTGGTAAATGCTCACCTTCTTTATAACTCTCTCCCAGTAGGTAAGACAAGGGAATTTTTTTTCAAGATAATTCCCTTTGTCTACCATATCTCCACAGTTCAATCCCAATGGCTCATTCTAGAGAAACAAAACAACAGACATGAGAGATAAGGGAACCTTAATTCTAGGCTCCGTCATACTTTGGGTGTTAGAAATTGGAACAAATGATCATCTATATTCCCATTTCTATTGCTAACAGAAAAGTCAAAGTTCCTTGTGTACTTAATAAATGGGGAAATTGAGGAAAGAGACTTTGCAGAAATTAACGATTTAACTTTTTGGAAAATGTGATTACTTCTACTGCATATTCATGAGTACCACCTAACTAATCCTAGAATCTCCTTCCCAAATATGTGCAGAAATCATCCTATTTTCAATTACTAATTATTAATCATTCCTCCTCACCAGCTCCATTTCACTCTCTTTCCCTTCACCAACACACAGGGAGAAACCTATCGTATAAAAGTGTGTCCCAGCCCTCCCTCTTCAAGAAAGCAGAATGACTGCTGCATTTGCCAAGCTGTGTAGGGAGAAACGATAACAGTGCACTCATGGCCTTTCACCCCTGTCCGATGCCCCACAAATACACTCAGCTTCATTTCCGCCCCTCTGCCGACCTTTGTGTCACCCATGTTGACGCAAGTCCTCAAACAGGGCACACAGACAGACTGACAAGCCTGCTCCAATCAGCCCAGGTATACTCTGGCTTCAAATAAACACCTCCCTCCACCACATGGATGGACCACAGTAATGAAGTGCCCCAGATTCTTTAATCTCCTGGGTGGACAACATTCCTGGCACTAGTTTAGACTGTGAGGAGAAGTGCTGGGAAGACATTCACAGGTGCCTCAAATTGGCTCATCACACAGCCTGTGGCAGTGGGTGAATTAGCCATGCAGGACTGGCAGCTTCCCCATAGGACCTTCATGCACTGGGGTATTCATTGTTGTCACCACCCCCAACCTTCTATGTTACCCTCTGTCCCTGGGGCAGGCTACTCTCTCCAACCGCAACCTACAGCAATTCATGAAAGTCTTAAGTCATTCTACGTCATGAGAGAGAATTTTCTGAGCTTTTACAATATTCCCCACAGCTCATGTTTAATGATCAGTGAGCAGTGACTAGGTTTGCATTCAACCTTGGAGGGAAGAATAAAAACAATTATCCTCTTCAATTCCAAGATTTCCTCATGGAAGCAGGAAAATCATTATCACTCCCTTCAGATCTGTGCAGTGTCTCAGGGGCTGCTAAGAGCATTGCAATGCTATTGGACACCAGAGCACAATCTCATGATAACTATTCAAACTCCAGAGACAACAGCAAGGCTAGACAAGCTTCAAATACAAAGAAGATCTACAAAAAATAGAGTCTTATCATCTCCGGGGGAATAAAGGGGAAGAAAGGAAACCAAAATCCTTAAAGCACAAAATAAACTCTCTATACCATTTCAAATGTTTATTGTTAGTGAATAAGTTCCAAACCATTTTTATCAGGATATAGCCCCACTGCCATTCTCTTTGTGCATCACATACCATTGCATAAATCCATTCTGAGTCACATCTGCAGCAATTCTCAACACTACCTTTTACACAGTCACTCCTTTACCAAACTCTCCAGAACCATCTCACTACCTATTCATTTGCTTCTCTGCCCATCTACCAAATCTATCATCCACATGCCAGTTCATTTATTTCCCTAAAGTCCATTAGTTATTCAGCAGATCTTCTACAATGAGTGTGTCATCCTTCTGCCAACTCACTCAATGAGCCCAGCAGGTTACATTGTTTCTAACAGAACACCAGTGAATTTGATAATGGTTCTGCAAAATTTCAGGTAATACAATGGAAAGTAGGGTTGTTTTTCATTCCTTACTTAAATGTGCAAACTTCCTTAGAATTGAAAAGTTGGAAAAACTCCTTGTATAAAAGGGCTTAAGTGACATATCCAGGAGTTTCACATCACTGTTCTTCTCCATTCATCAGCAGAAAACAAAAGTAAATACCCAAGAACCAAGTTCTTAACAAGGTCATCACAGCACCGTTGGTAGCTGCTATTCATACCTTGGGAGATCATCTGTTTCCCTCACTAGGGCAATTATATGCACTCACACTATGAGACATAGACCCAAGATTATTTCCTTTCCACCACCACAGCTGCTTGCCTGTGAGATTTTAGCATTTGTGCCTACGTGTTATATGATTCAGTTCCTTCCATGTAGAAGAAGCTTCATTCTACCTAGACTTATGGAATTAGAAACTGTGCACGCAGGATCCCACAAACTCTGTTTGAGTGATCTCCGGTGTTTGGGCAGAAGAGATTTGACAACTGCTAGAACAATTCATTCTGTAGATCATTGCCACACTAATCGCTCATGGAAATACTTCATTCAACCACTATCCATTACACCAATATTTGACCTAAAGTCTTCAATGCCTTATCTCACCTAACAGAGAAAGAGTCTAAAAGAGTTTAAAGGGCACAAATATCTAATGTTTTCTGTTTGTTTTTGTTTGGTTTCTTTTGTTTCTCTGTTTCTCTCAGAATTCCTGCTGTTTCACAAAAAGGAAATGCTCCCTCTCCTGCCCGGGAAGGTTATCATGCAGTTAGGTGTGTTGTAGAAACTGAATTAGTTCCTTCAAGTAGCATTTGTGACAGACACTAATATGTACTGTCAGTGTGCAGGCTTGTGTCTGCAAGAAGTTCATGAATATAGACACATTATTTCCTGAAACACAATGCATGTACTTTGGGTAATCTGCTTGCCACAAAAGTGAACTGATTAAAATTTCTTAGCCTAAAAGTCCTTATTTGTCATTATATATTTTACATAATTATAAATCATTACATACATCCCCAGGTACACTTAACCTGTTAAAACAGCTCTTAGTAAAAAATTTTAAATGTTGCCCTTTGGTTCAGGATATTCAGAGTGGGATTGTTGGTGAAAGAGGTGGGCAGGGGGTATATTGGACGCTCTGTACTTTCTGCATAACTTTGCAGTGAATCTACAACTGTTTGAAAAACGCTCTACTAAAGAAGCAGAAATAAGAAATAACAAACTATCAATTGAATTTGTTTTCAATTCCACTTAGGTTGAAGAACGTCAGTAAAAACCACTAGTTCCATTCAAACAAAACCATGTTAGATGAGCTATAAAAGCACCCTACCTTGAATGCATCAAAAGCTGCAATTACAGAGCAACAAAATGCATCAATCTCAGGAAAAACCAGCGTACTTGAGCTTGGGCTATGTACTTACCTGGGTGAGAACATGGGTGGAAGTCAGGGCCACAGAACAAGTCAGTAAGAACAGCTTTAACAAACTGCAAGTTCAAGTGTGAGGCACTGAAAGTACAGAATGGATGAACATAGGCGCCCACACCGGTACTCGAGATTTTCTCTACAGACTTAGCACAGTCCTCACAAGGCTGCTCAGGGAAAGACAAAACCAGATAACATCTCCCTGGTGGTGCAGGGCCAGGTGAGGGCCGCAGCAGCAGAAGGCACTTCCTGCCATCAGGCTGTTATGGAACAAGCCTCAAGCCTCTGGGAGGGGCCGCCACCCCGCCTACCTCAGAGACAAATCAGTGCTGAGGGAGGAGAACAGAAAACAAGAAAACCTTCTCAGGAAAGGGTCCTTGGACAGCCTCTGGGCACTGAGCCATTGGCTGAGGTGGGGCAGGGAGAAGACCTTTAAGGAAGCCCCAGAACTGAGCCACAGGGAGACAGGCTGTGCCTCAGCCTGAGCTGCAAGCAGGACAACAGAGCGAAGCCCTGGCCTCCATCACCAGGCAGCAGGAACTGAGGGGAAGGAACAGCCATTTACTCAGGGGAGAGGAGGTTGTGGGAAGCCAGACTCTCACAGCTGTTCTCGCAGGGAGCATGAACACCAGGGGGGAACAGCCATGCTGGGCTAAACCTTCCAAGCTGGGACATCCAATGTAAAAGCAAAAAATGCTAGAGGAAATGGAGTGTGTTATGTACCAAGGATAAGCACAGCAACAACAAACTCAAGCCCAGTCAACCCATAACTGTACTGATTTCCACATGCTCCCTCCACAACACCCCATTATCAGAAAATATGGACAAACGACGTGACAGTATGCTGTTCAATATTTCCTGTGACATTTGTAAAGAGATATTATACAGACTTCTTAATAAATAATTATCATTTATTGGCAGGCTTCCCATTAAATAATTCTAATTTTCATACTTAAAACTCTATATTACAATACATATATTTGTTATTTAATATATTACTATATTAAATTTATATATTATACCATATTTGTGCTATTTATTATATTATGAATATTTTTGATATTTTGATATTTTTTATTTTTGATATGATATATATTTTTGATATAATGAATGATATTTTTAATAATTACTTTATTTATCAGTAAATATTGTGGGAACCTTAACACACCCTCTCATCAATGAACAGATCAAGCAGAAAATCAACAAGGAAACACTAGCAATAATTGACAAGTTAGGCCATTGGGCTTAAAACGCTTCCCCAAAAAAGCTGAGTACACATTCTTCTCAAGAACACATGGAATATTCTCCAGGGTAGACCACTTGTTAGGTCAAAAAACAAATGTCAATAAAGTCATAAGTGTTGAAAACTTACTAATTCTTAGATCGCAATGGTATCAAACTTGAAATTATTCATAAAAAGAAAGCAGAAAAATCTTTGTTATATGGAGACTAAACATAATGATGAATGACTATTGTATTGAGAGGAAATCATAGAAGAAATTTAAAAACTATCTGGAGACAAATGAAAATAAAGACATAAACTACCAGAACTTATGGGATACAGCAAAGGTAGTGTTAAGACCTATATTTGATACAAAAACAAAAAAGTATTCACATTAATAATTCAACCTTACAACCAGAAAGGGAAGGATAAACAAACCCAACCAGTTAAAGGAAGGAAATAATAAAAATTAGTTCAGAAATAAAACAGAAATCAAAACAATAGTCCAAAGAGCAATAAAACCAAAAGCAGGTACTTTGAAAAAATAAACTAAATAGCCTCCAACTAGACTCAAAGAAAAAGAGGGACAATTCTAATAAAAAGAGTCATAAAAAAGGAAAATTGACAACATGTGCTCAAAAATATAAAAAAGCATAAGAAACTACTACAAATATCTGTGTTGATAAACTGAATAATCTAGAAGAAATGAACAATTTCTTAGAAGGATACAACCTTCTGAGACTGAATCATAAAGAAAAACAAACGAAATGGAAAGAGCTACAAAAATTCTCCCAAAAAACAAAAGCCCAGGATCAGGTAGCTTTACCAAACTTTCAAATTCAACTCTTCGAAGAAATAAACAGGGAATGCTTCCAAACATACTTTTATGAGACATACTTTTATTACCTTGATACCAAGTGTAGATAAGGACATAACAAAAAAAGACCACAGACCAAATATCCAACATGGGCATAGCTACAAAAATTCTCAGGAAAATCTTAGCGAACCAAATTCAAAAATGCATGAAAAGAATCATACATCATGAACAAGGGAGATCAGTTACAGGGATGTACAGATGGTTCATCATACGAGAATTGATAATTATAATTCACCATATCAGCAAAAGGAAACAATATAAATATTGATGCCTACAGAAGTTAGAAATTTAAGATTGGATTACTAAGGCAAAATTAAAATGTCAAATAGATATCTGAACCTTCAACTCAATTTGAATGTTGAGATTCTTTTATTGAGATTCTGTGAGATTCTGCGATTCAGATCACGAACAAGACTAAGGAAGCTGATAGAAAAAAATGGGTTTTGGGTCTTCTTGGGGGTGAAAAGAATGTGCTGCTTTCACTTCCTTATCATGATCTCATAGACGTTGAAGACTCGTGTTTCTGAAGCCTCAGGGAAAGAGTTTGAAGACTTTCTGTGGATTGCACAGTGGTAACATTTAAATGGTGCCTCTTTAACGCACAGTGAAATTCTTCCCCCATTTGCATATAGCAAGGAGTGTCTAAAATACTCCTTTGCCTTGTCCAGTGGTACCTGGCCACACTGTCATAGTGTGGTGACAATGTTGGATTTTATTCTTATCAGTGGAAAACAAGACACCTAGTAAGTGCTTTTCCACTGAGTCCTTCCAGCAAGTGAAGATGTTGTGTTCACCTGCAGTAGGTCCAGCTCAAAAGCATTGTAATCAGCCTCCATAGCAACACTCTCCAAAGAAGAGTGACTCACGCAGTTATCTCCATGGTACATATACCTCCCTTCATTTTCAGGGAGACTGAAATGTGAAAATGCTTTTGTTCCCAGTGGAAACACAGTCACTCTGTACAAGATGGGGAGGAAGATGAACCAGTGGTCCAAGGTAAGACCAATGAATAGGTCCATGATTACAAACAAGGTGACAAATCAAGGACAATCAGCTGCATGGCTTCCATCACTCAGGAATGTGATGGAGCCCGGGGAATAGGCAGGAACGTTATTCCAGTGGAGCTACCTCTGCTGAACTTGCTGTCGTCACATAAAACCCCACATCCCACACTGAGACCCCACCGCTCAGCCTCCTACCCTCCTACCAGGACTTGGCTCCTCATCTCCTTCCTGGTTGCCATGGCAACACACCTGATGTCTGTCACCTCTGAGCAGGGTGGGAGAACACACAAGCAAAACTCTGTTCTCTAGGTGATGGAAATGCACGAACATCTGAGGGACGATGATTGTAGCATAAAAGACATCAGCAAGGGAGAGACTTGTCAGAAGGAAATACGTGCGGGTTGTGGAAGTGGCTGTCCAGTCTGATCAGGAGAACAATGAGGAAGTTGCCCAGCACTGTCACCACATAGGTGATGAAGAAAGGACAAAGAGAGTCACCTGAGTGTCCCATCATTCCCATTTGAAAACAGTCTGCAGAGACAAGAATTGCAGGTTGGTCAGTTTAAGATCTGTAAGGGAAACTTCATCAAAGACTACATCTGTGGGACCTGCCAACGTACTCAGATATTTTAGATCATGTATGGACCAAGAAACAGGTTTGATCTTATATGCATATATATCTACTTGACACAAGCATCTCAAGTCCTTGTCTTCCAAAGAACATGATGGAATCTTAAAGCCTGGAAATAGCGTAGTGCAATTTTAGGAACTCTAGATGTTTCTGCAGCATAAGAAGACGGTAGGTACAAAGAGAAATAAAATCATATATAATAAAAAGAAACACAGCTTGAAGTCCATGTGTACAGCACCAAACAGAACAAGATATAAAAACAACTGAGAAAGATTCAGACGTGGAATGGCAGATGTTGACTGTCTAAAGAAAGGCAGTGTCTCCTGGGTAGAAGCTGAATAGGAATCCTGCTTTTCTGACTTAATCACATGTGTGATTTGGGTTTGAGCTTAAACTTTTATATATAAAATATGACAGCAAAGCTCACTCATAGGTAGACAACTTATGGGAAAAGTACTTTATGATAGTGACAGAAGTGTCTTCCTGGGAGAAAATAACAGCTTTCCCCCTCATCTCCTCTTCCCCATCCTTCACTCTATCACCTACAATCACACAAATATAAATTGAATCAAACTGCTTTCATGCATAAGCAAATCGTATGATCTTGAGCTACTTACATTGAAAACATCATGGACAGACGAGTGTACAAATACTATTTAGAATTAGTATTTGTGGATTTTATGAATAAAATGAATTTCATTCACTTCAGCACATATCATGTCTGTGTTTTAAAGCAAAATATTTTACTAAAATATCCCTGCAATGTTAAATATCTTCCTTGGATATTTCAGCTGATTACTTTTAAGATTTCATTAAGTATATACATTTCTGAAAGCAAGTCTCTTCATTTTTAAGTATTTCAAAATCAACAATATATATTTAACTATTTCTGGTTTCTACAGTCATAGTCTCCTCCTGGGTGCCTTGTAGATTACAAACAGAAGTAGCATCTGTACTGGAGTTATAAAGGAAGAAGTGTGATTGGTGGAATGACTCCAACACACCTGCATGTCTACAATCTCCACTTTACTTTGGATCAACTTTTGGCGAAATCAAGCTGGATTCCTAGTCTGTCCTCACGATGTAGAATGAGGTAAGCAGTACATGATACGGCGGATGTCTCACTTGCCCGAAATAGGAGACTTGCTCTTCCTGATGCTACTGGATTTGGGGTGTCAGGTGTAGCACCACAGACGTGCTACTGATTGAGCTCAGCAGGTAAAGCTGACTTGGAGCATGGAGCATAGGTGTTGCATTTTTCTCACTGGTAATGAGATGGCAACTCCCCCAAGACTAGGAAGGCAGTTTGGGCCAATAGCAGGTATAAACAGTAAACAGTGCCCATTCTGCTAACTCTTTCTCCTATCTGAGTCTGCTTTGTTCCACATTCTTGTGCCAGTATTCATTCCAACTCCATTCTGCAGGTACCTAATGTTCCTCTGAGACATACTGAGGTCCTTGCTCCATCCTTCAGCTCATCTTTCCCTCATCGGCAGAGCACAGAGTGAGGAGGAACAAAGCTCTGAGCTTCATCCCTTCAGACTGGATTCCCATCAGGAAGGACTTCCTCAAGCCTCTGCTGTATGGATGGGTCACCTCTAGCATAGAGAGTTCCAATCGCTTTCGTTATTGGCCATTTTGAAAACTTTCAGCATCACAGTTTGTTATCAGTTTTAGAGTATTTATTTTCAGGAAGGTTATCAAATGTGGGTAAATTCTCAAGGCTTTTGTCCGCAGATGACTAGAAGATTTGGAATTTTCCATATTTTAATTTCTGGACCCACATCTCTTGGATGTTGAGATCTCTACTCAGGATCCTCAAACTACTGAAAATAGAACTACGATTCGATCCAGCTATCCTACTTCTGGGATACAAAAACACTAATTCAAAAGGACACCTGGGGCTGGGCACGGTGGCTCGTGCCTGTAAGCTTCAGCCTATGAAGCGGCCGGGGCTAAGAATCGCAGTTCGAGTCCCGCCTGGGGTCCATAGCGAGACCTAGTTCCAAAAAAAATAGCTGGGCGTGGTGGCGCGCGCCTGTAATCCCAGCTACCTGGGAAGCTGAAGCTGGGGATTGCTTGAGTCTGTGGTACCCCAGGCAATGAGAGCCTGAGGTTCCATGGGCAAAAATAGCAAGACCTAGTCTCAAAAAAAGAAAAGGACACCTGTACTCGTATGTTTATTTGCAGGACTACTTACAATAGCCAGGATATGGAAACAACCCAACAGATAAATGGATCAGAACATTGTAGTATATGTACCCAATGGAATATCATTCATCAATCAAAAAAGACTTATGTTATTTGGAGCAACATGGATGGAGCTAGAAGGAATCACATTAGCAGAAATAAACCAGAAAGAAAAAGAGAAATGCTGGGTGGTCTCACTTATATGAGGGATACAGGAAAAACAAACAAACAAAAGGACAAGAAAAAATTTAGAATTGTCAACAGAACTGAAGCATAGAACAGGCGGGGAGAGTAAGATCAGGGGAGGCACGGGCACAGAGATTAAGATGATGGTTCACAGGTGATAAGGTGGTGGGAGAAGCTCAGGGCAGACAATGATACAATATATATATTATTATATATAATTAATATATATTATATG
>PVHY01028057.1:0-15464 GCA_004024945.1 Uropsilus gracilis | reverse complement strand
TGTGGAACTCAGAACATAAGGACAGTGAACTTGTACATGCCTACCTCTCAGTAACATCATTGCCCAGAAATAGCTACATCTATCTGCAGCTATGATTCTACTTTCAGAAATTCCAGTAATGATTTTACTTCCCATGGTTTCAGTTTCTTGAGGTCAGCCTTAATCTGAAAATGCTAAGTACAATAAGGCACTGGAAAGTAGAGAGGGAAAGAGCCCACATTCATATGATTTTTATCATAATGAAATCAAGTGTAAAACAGAGCAAGCAGACTCTATGAAAATCCTGCTTCTGCCCCCAGGTTCTCCCCACCTGCATGGCAGTTGCAAGACTCACAGGCAATTTAAGCAACAAGATAGATTAACAAGAGAAACCAAAAGTCACTCAGGCCCCAAATGGCCAGTTTCTTTACCTCATTCACTGTTCAGTAATAAAGTCCCCAAAACTTTCCCAAGATGGAGCCGGCATTTCAAACAAAGAAGCATATGTCTAAGATGGCACCTTTTTGCCCCTTCATACCTGAGGAAGGCATTTTGCAGAGTCCAGTCTTTTCAGCAGACACAAATTCCAAGTTTCAAGATCCAAGCTTTCCAATTCTTCCTAGTTTCAAGCTCACCAAACTCCAAGCTCTTCCAGTTCAAGTCTGCCAGTGTTTTCTTTTGCTTTTCTCTCTCCAGCATCCGAGCTCATTCTCTAGCTTCCACTCTCTCCAGCATCTGGAGATCTTATACCACCCCCCTCATGCACTTTCTCCCCCTCTGCCCCCCTTTTGCTCCATACTCCTACCAGAATCACGTAAGTGGCATCTGGTCACTCCCCGCCAGCTGTTCCCCAGTGGCCAACACCCATCCATGCTGGCCCCTCTCTGGCCACTTTCTCCTGAATCTGGACTCTCTTTCTCTTTTTCCCAGCCTTCAGCCCCAGCTTCAGCCACCTCTAACCACTTCAAAATAAGCAGTTCTCCCAGGGTAGCAAAACAAACCTCTTCCCTGGATCTCCAGCCTGGACCTTCTCTCTCTCTTGGCTGCAAACAACTACTCTCTTCCCATTTTGCAAACTGTTGCCAATCTCAGAAGACTTCTGTGCTCCAAGCCTAGCTAAGTGGGAGCTACTTCGCAGCAAAACCTCAAATCCCTGATCTCAAATTCTGGGGGTCATTCAAGCCTCAACCCCAATGTATGCATCCACAATTGCAGGAATGAAAAATCCTGCAGACTCCACCCGCTATCAATAATACATTGTCACCATCATTTTATTTTATTGGTAATTACAGTTGTTATAACTGTACCTCATTGTACCTAACTTATAAATTAAATTTTGCTATTGGCATAGATGTATAGGGAAAGTGTACTATATAGAATTCAGTGTTATCTGTGACTTAAGGCAAGCTGGAGGCATTAAAATATATCCCTGTCGATAAAGAGATACTACTGTATATCCAAGTTCTAGCCATTAAAATTCTATGCCAGCACTAGAGTAATCTCCTTTACCTGAACCTAAATATCAAGGCGTCTGCTGTTTATGTCATGCTGGAGTTTCCTACAGCTAGGTCTCACTGTGTCATATCACAGGAATAAAGTGTTTCTGTAATCTCAGAGACTAAGTTTGGGGGATCTAAAATGCTTTACTAAAAGAGAGAGAACATGTAGCTGACATACTCTTTGCTGTATCTTTATTCCCATTAAAGCCATTTTCTTTTACGGTTTCCTTTTTCACAGGCCAGAAGATCAATATGTAAATACCTTTTTGTGGTAAGTTATATGCAGTAGACAAGTGTAGAATTCAATATGAGTATTTATCCACACGTTTTACTATAGAGCACATCTCTTTAGAAATGCTTTTTTTTTTGAACAGGTAAACGGTTGCTCGTATTTTTGTTAATGTCATACAAATTGTAAATATTTGGTTTGAGTAGCTAAATAGATTTATCAAATGGCTAAAAAAAATAAACCACTCAGCTAAGCAGGTTTTGTTTTGGTACAGAGGGAAATAACTCAGCATGTCAAGTGAAAAAACAATTGCGTGATGATTTCTGTTGCCTCTATTTTGGGATTTATATAGAATCACACCTCCTTCCCCACCTCCTGGAGAACTCACCATGTCATCTGTGTTCCAGTTGCACCCAAAATGGGGCTTAGAATCTAACATCATCTACCAATACAGTTGCCTCCAAATAGATTTCAAGAAGGTTCAAAATCCATTTGTCAACTGTCTAATTCATCCTTGTATCCTTTAGTGATGATAAACTAGTAATTGTTGAGTGAATAAATGTGGTCAAACTTCAGTAATAGTAGCGCTCCCCAAAGCACTGGAGCAGACTTAGTTACAAGGATTTTTTAAATGTTTCACTTAGTTCTTTTTAAAAAGGAAGTGTTCACAAAATAATATTCCTCTAAATCCATATGTGTAAAGTGCTAAGTCCCTTGTAACTAAAACCTAAAGACCTTCATATACTATTCTTTACACATTTAAAGATATAAATTTATCTAATAAATATGAAAATTTATTCACCAGTAATGATAAAAGCAATCTTAGAAGAATCAACTAAACTCACTTTCCCTGTACGTTACGAAAAACAAGAGAATTTGAGCAGGAAGCTGAGAATGGGTATTTTATTTATGATTTTCACTTCAAATACATAATCAAGAGATATATTTTTCTTTCCTTTATTGTCCATGTGTGTTTTTTTTCTCGCAACTTTATCTCCATCCTGGTTGGCAACAAAATTTTTCATAGGGGTCAAAGATATCATCAAATGGTTATAAAAACTTTCACTGGATCGTTATGCTGGAGATTTTATTTCCAGTGAGTCACAATTATTATTCCACTTCAATTTGAATTAGAAATAAGATAGATTTCATGATAAGATGTCATGAAAATGAAGATGATTTTATTTCAAAAGGGTAAAATGTTGCCATTGAAGGCCAGAGGCTCATTGCAAGGTCTAGTTTTTATAATTATGTGTAGATATGGAAAGATAACTAATGTTATCAACTGCTTTGTATCCATGGTAAGCAGTTTCTTCCACTATTCTAATTTTAACTGTTAAAATCAGTTACTAATCTTATCAGCTTCTTGGAATTACAGTGACATCTTGTGGCATATCATTTTCCCTTCTAAAACTTGCCTAAGTGAAATTTTTACACTTTAGTTCCTGCTAAACAGTTTTAACTTTATTAATAAAATATGTACATTGATTTAAAAAATCATAAACTATATTTGAGGCAAAAGTCAAATGAACACAAAACATTATACTGGATTTTATTCCTGTAAACAATTCTGAATCATTTCAGTTGGAAATATATATATATTTTTAGACTAGGTCTATTTTTGCCTGTGGAACCGCAGGTTCACGTTGCCTGGGGTACCACAGACTCAAACAATCCCCAGCCTCAGCTTCCCAGGTAGCTAGGATTACAGGGACGCACCACCCGCCACCATGCCCAGCTGTTTTTTTGGGACTAGGTCTTGCTACGTGCCTCTGGAGGGACTTGAACCATGATCCCTGGCTCCGACAGAGGCTTCCAAGGCATGCGCCATCATGCCTGTCATGGAAAATATTTTCTTTAAAAAATGACATATCTAGCATTTATCTTAAAATTTCCTCCATTGGAATTACTATGACATAAGACCTGCCTAGAAATTGGTTTTAATTTGATATTGTAAATTGTGTTGTAAATTGTAAAGACAATGGAATTTAAAATCAGCTTGTAAGGAACGATTGTGTGATCACAACTTCATTGAATTCCTAAGACAAGCTATTTTAAATGATTTTATTGGAGGAATAATTTTTATTGACAGATAAAAAGTTTTCAAGACAAAATTAAACCTCTGCCATTTAAATCTGACAATCATTATCCATATGGATTCCATCTAATTTGCATGTATAATAAAGTGAGAATGTTATTATGCCATGTTAATAAATGTAGTATTTTTAATTTTACTTCTTTAAATTGAAATAACTTTGGTTTAAAACACTGTATATAATTTAGGTTCATGCCTCCTCAGATATATGTTACCACAGCACACGGACTACCAAAATACTCATAATCTTCTATTACAGTCCATTTACTGCCTGTCTCCTTTGCTCCTGTTTCTCCTCCCATCCCTGCAGCTGCTGGTAGTCACAATTTTACATACAGATTTCTAGGGTTTGTTTTGACTTGGTTTAGTTTGTACTTTTGTTTGTTTTGACTTGGTTTAGTTTGTACTTTTGTTGTTTCTTTATATTCCACATCCAAGTGATCATCCAATCTTTCTCTTTCTCCTTTTGACATTTCATTTAGTATAATCCTTTTCAATTCCTTCATCTATCATTGGGTACATAGATTGTTTCTTTAACCTGAAATTAGTTATTGTAAATAGTATTGTAGTGAACATGGGAATGTATGCATTTATTCAAATTAGTGTTTTTGCATTCTTTGATTAGATACCTAGGAATGGAATTGCTAGATCATACAGTAAATCTACTATGAAGAATATTATTATTAAAATGAAATGATGCCCAAATAAGAGAAAATATTTGTAATCATATATCTGACAAGAAGCTAATACTCAAGATCTATAAAGAATTCATACAAATTAAGGAAAACAATAAACCTAAACAAAAAAATGAAACAAAGAGTTAAATAAGCAGTCTACCAAAGAAGACATATTCATTAGGCACATGAATAAAAGATATGGTATAAATACATAATGAGCTACAGTTAAAAACAGTTAAAAACAGTTAAGTTAAAAAACAGTTAACAGTTAACTGAGTAATAACAGTTAACAGGTAACTGAGTAATAAGCTAACAGGTAACTGAGTAGTAGCTCATTATATATATATACATATATACATATATATACATATATATGTACATATATATACATATATACATATGTACATATATATGTATATATATATATGTACCATATCTTAGTCCATCACCTGCCCTTGGTCACTTAGGTTGTTTCCCTCACTTGGAATTTACTATTGTAAATAGTGATGCAGAGTGCGGGGATGCATATATGCATTCAAATCAGTGTTTTTGCATTTGGGGGAGGCTAGAGAACTAGAATTATGGTTGTAGATTATATGCTTTATTTATATACATATACAGTGTTTTTGCATTTGGGGGAGGCTAGAGAACTAGAATTATGGTTGTAGATTATATGCTTTATTTATATACATGTATACAGATGTAGATATAGATATGTACAATCAATAAAAAAATAAAAAACAACAAACCCCAAAACAAAGATTAAAACTAGTCATTTAGCAAAATAAAATCACAGTAAGATACCACCTTAGATCAGTAAAAATAACTCATGTCAAAAATACAGGCAACAAGTGCTGGTGTGGATATGGAGAAAAAGGAACACTAACATTCTTAGACAGCTGGTGGGAATACAAACTGGTCCAGCCACTATGCAAAGCTGTGTAGAGAAACCTCAAGAAAACTGAAAATGGAATTATCATTCCAACCAGCAATTCCACCCCTGGGAACCTACCCAAAAGATAGCAAAACACTAATTCCAAAGGACACCTGTACTCATATGTTTATTGCAGCACCATTCACAATAGTCAAGATATAGAAACAACCCAAATGCCCCCAAATAGACAAATGGATCAACAAGTTGTGGTGTATTTATACAATGGGATATTATTCAGCAATCAAAAAAGATGAACATGTCATTTGCAGCAACATGGATGGAACTAGATGGACTCATGCTACCAGAAATAAGCCAGAAAAAAAAAAAACAAAAAACAAAAAAAACAGTCCCTTATATGTGGGATATAGGGAAAACAAAAAAAGGACAAGAAAAATTAAAACTAGCAAAGCGATAATAGAACTAAAGCATAAAGCAAAGGAGGGGGAGGGGGTAAAATTGAGGGAAAGATAAGCTCAGGAGATTAAAGTGATAGTTCACAGGTGACACAGTGATGAGGGAACCTTGGGGCATATAACAATGCCAAAAATATATATGTGCAATCAATTAAGTAATAATAATAGTAAAAGAAAAACTTGCCATTTATGACAATATGAGTGAAATGGGAGGAGACTGCTAAATAAGTTATGTAGGAGAAAGATAAATACAGGATGATTCACATATATTTAGAGAATATAGAGAAGCAAAGAAACAGACAAAAGTAAATCAAAATTAACTCTAGAAATCTGACTGTGAAGTCAGACTACCGGATATGAGGGGTGGGTTGGAAGCAATGGAGGGAGGAGTTCAAAGAATTGCAGATTATGGATGCCTTGGTGGTGGGTGTAGTATGGTAACATCCATCTGCGTAGGTTGTCAACTTGTACCTCTGAATCATGCACAGTGTCATAAACTAACATTACCTTAAAAAAATACAAAGGAAAAAGATAAAGTTGAGCAAACATTCCTACTCTTCTACTCTGCTTTCATAGTTGGAGAGGTAGGGTGTTGGGGAGAGAGAGACAAAGAGAGACAAAGAGAGACAAAGAGAGAAAGACAGAGATTGATTCAAGTCATTAACATTCACATCTACAGAAAAATAACTGGAAAACTCTTATTTAGATATTTTTTAATGACCAAGCTTAGCCTATTTCAGGTATTATAGATTTTGCTGAAAATAATTACAATTTGGAAAATAATTACAACTTGTGAATATTTGCTTTTCTCCTCTTTTCTCCTTTCCTTCCTTTTCTATTCCCTTTCTTTCACACTTTTGATTTTGAACTTTTAAATAACTCTTTGATAGTAATGAAAAAAGCACTAATAATCTATAGATGACATTTCCACTTATTTATATAGTTAAAAAAAATATGTTCCTTCACAAGTCTTGGTGAGAATAGAATGCTATTTCTCCAATTCAAATCATTAAGACACTGATTTTTAGGTACTATTAAAAATTAAAACTAATGTGATTTATACTATGAAACATGAATAAAACAATTATAACTCATTCAAAACATTAATTATTTTAGATTTATTAAATTTCATCATATGTCATGCTTATGAAAATTTTGAAATGAAATTGTAAACAAAACACAAGTTTCTAAAACAAAGTCCAGTTCTAAATCATTTTGTATATTCTGACTGATTGGGTACATACCAATGCCCTCTATGACAAAGAGCACAGGCAGCACAGTAATGCCCCAAATACTCCTACTTTTGTTTTAAGAGCTTTTTGCTATGCGATTGATACCTATATTACAAGTTTTCAAACTCATATTTCATCTTACAGAGAAATCAACAAAAGGTTTATAGATAGTTACCAATACTTATGATGATTCCTCAATAGTCATTATGGTATTTTTTTCCTCAAGTAGTTTGTTGACTGAGAAGCCAAGGGATTACTTTTAGAATCATGCAACAGATCACTGTACACAGGCAAGGTCATCTAAGCCATGACTATTAAATCTTGTATGCAAAAAATGATATGCCTTAGAAAAGTCAAAATATAATATTAATCTTAAATGTAGTTTATTATGAGTAACTGATGTGAATCAAATACTTCTAATTTTCTCCATACATGTTACATTATTTGATACTTAATGTAATCCTGTATAGAAGGTGTTATTTGAATATATGATAAAAATTTTAAAACACTGGCCTATGGAGAAAGATTAGAGGTGCTTTGGTGGTGTGGTATGGCAACATGTATTTGAAAGGTGTGAAGCTTTACTTCTATGTCATATATAGTGTTATAAACCATTGTTACCTCAATTCAAAATACTACTAAAACCTATGTGTTTTAATTAAGCAACTTGTTCCAAAGACAGCTATCTAGTAAGTGTAAAGTGAGGTTCTTTCTCATTCAAAAGCCCACCTTTTTATGCAAGTATTGATTAAAAATATTTGAGCAAATAATGTAAGGATTCACTCAGTCATATGGAAAAAGGTACTATTTGTTCAGCAATTTTCCATGAAGGGTAGAACAAGGAGCAATTGTGTAAACAAACATCAGACATATATTCATGAGTTATTACAGAACGTTCAGAAAAATGAGAGATGAAACATTTTCTTCTACTTAAGGAAAAGAAAAAAAATAGCTGTGATATCAGCTAGAAGCTGTGATGAATGCTGGAGAAACTTTCTGAAACCTGCCACATATCAGAAATAACCACTCTACTTTTCCAAAAATAAACAAAGAGGCTGCAATTTTCAAAGAGCAGAAAGTTCATATATTATTATGCATAATAAAGAATTTGAGCAAAGAATAGAATGCTTTTGGTTTGCATTATAATTTTCATTAAACATTCTCTTCACAAATTTGTGTCTTATAAAAATCAGAAACGAATATGAACACGATGAGACTTGTTTATAGCTTATTAATGTTAAATGTTCTTCTATGCTTTGAGCAAAATAGTTAATAAAAAACATTAAGTTAGGTCTTCTTAGGAAATTTCTTGTCTTTATAAGACACAGATTATTATCATATGCATTTTTATGTGCACACAGAAGTTTCACCATTCCTTCAAGAATAACTTTATTGGAAAGAAGCAAGAAGATGGTATCAGAAGAGATTCCCTGCACCACTCCTGTGAGAATATTTTAAAGAACTTCACATAGGCATTGGATTTGGGGATCTTATGATTTGGAGCAGTGGCAGTACCAGAACACCTTCTGGACATCTGAGAACAATACTGACCATTCACAAAAGAAGAGAAACTGGGGAAATTAAATTCTAAACATTAAGCACTGTCACTGAGATAGAATCTATGATTCGTATGCACACTCCTATGGTGACAACTCTGTAACATGGAGGACAGAACTGCTAAGTGTGGCCCTAACCAACCATGGGGAGATGTGTGCAAAAGTGTGTGAACTGGGGTGAGCCAATTACAGAGGGTGCACAGTGAATAAGACAAAGTGTAGGAATGTGAGATTCTCTCCCCACACTTCCTTGGGACTAGAGCTGATACAAAACAGCATTGGGAAGTGACGCATGAAACTGCACAAAAATTTCTCCCTCCAGACTACAGAGATTTGAGTCTGAAACTAGAGAACAGGGTCATCAGTAGTACCACAGGCATGATTTGCCTTTCCTGCACCCACAAATAACACTCACTAGCTATAGACGCCTCTCTTAATCCTCAGAAGAGCAACAGATTAGTTCTCCCTGACATAGAGTCATCAGCTAGAAGTTCTGCACTCTGAAGATACATAGATAAATAACTTAAAAAATTTAATAAAAAGGAAACAGAAAAATACAACAAAGGGGCACTCTGAGTCCTTAGGGGAATACTTCATCTCAGAGAGAACAAACTTCCAGAGACCAACGAAAATTAAATGAGAGCTCTTTTCTTTCTATCAGGTATAGAGTTCAAAGTTTCCATGATAAAGAAATTCAATGAAATGGAAGAAAATAGAGAAAAATTGATCAAAGATACACAAGAAATCTCAGGAAAAAAACAATGACTATACTGATAAATAAAATTAATAAAGATCAACATTGAAATATTAAATAATAAAAAATGGAGAAATAAGATGCAAAATGTACAACAAAGGAAATTTAAAAATATTCTGGAGGAAGCTACAGAAGTAGAGTAAAAGCAAATGGAGGATCAAATAAGTAATCTGAAAGATTATAATGCAAAAAAAAATCAAATAAAACAGGTGGAAGAAAAAGAAACATGAAGAAAAAAATGAAGGAACACTTTGAGAATTGCCTAATGCTATGAAAGAAGGCAATATAAGAATAATGGTTATCCAAGAAGAGGAAGTGAGAGTAGAGAATAAAGAACTTATTAATTTAGATAATTAATAGAGGAAAACTTCCTAAACCTGGAAAAGGAACTGTACTAAATGCCCATGAAGCAAACTAATGTCCATGCAGCAAAAAACCAAAAATACCAGGTTACCTAAATGCAATGAGATGTACATCAGACACATAATAGTGAAACTTCCATATGTCTAAGATACAGAATGAATATTGAAGCAGGCTAGAGTGGAAGAAGCAGGTAACCTATAAAGGAGTCCTGATGAGGCTTTTATTTGAGTTTCCTGAAAAAACAAACAAACAAACAAACAAACAACAACAACAAACCACCATGGGCAAGAAGAGAATGAAACAACATGATAAAAAATACTAAAAGACTAAAATATCAGGAATATTCCCCTTCAGATATTAATGAAAAACAACATTCTTCTTAGTCAAACAGATGCTGAAGAAGTTTTTAACACTAGTTTCCCTGCCAAGAAATTAAATATATTAAAAAGAAGACTATCAACAAAGAACTAAGAAAGGAAATAAACAGAAACATTCTTTGAACAAAATGGGAGTATTAGATTGTTATACACAAAATAATCACCTGAAACATAAATAAACTCTCCAATCAAAAGGCACAGAGTAGTTGACTGGGTCAGAAAACTGAATCCAACTTGCTGCTCTTTCCAATAAACACATGTGAATTCCAAAGAAAACAGGCTCAGAAAAAAGGGTTAGAATACAATCTTATAAGCAAATGGAATCCAAAATAAGACAAAATAGATGTCAAGAAAGAATTACACCACATGGATTTAATAGATATTTATAAGGCATCCCCCACTCTAAGCTGGAAATACATTCTTCTCAAGTGCACATAGGGTATTCTCTATAAATGACCATATATTGAGTCACAAAATATGTTAATAAACTAATGAAGATGGAAATCAAACCAAACAACTTCTCTGACCACAATGGTATCAAATTAGAAACCAACTACGAAAACAGGAAAAACTCTAATATGTGGAGATTTAACAACACACTAATGAATGACTAGTGAGCTAATAAGGAAATCAAAAGTGAAGAAAATATACCTTTAGTGAAAGAAAAATGAGAACATAAATTATGAGAAGCTGTGGGATGCAGTAAAAGCAGTACTAAGAGGGAAGTTGATAGGTATACAAGTTCGTATTAAAAAAGAGCTTACCTTTTTTATCTTACCTCTTTAGGGGAACTAGAAAAGAATAAACAAACAAAACCAAAAACCAGTAGAACAAAAGAAATGATAAAAAGGAGTAAAATATAAAGAGGAGAAAAGACAGTCCAAAACATAAACAAAACAGACAAAACTCTAGCTAGGTTCACAAAAAAAAAAAAAAAAAAAAGGAGGAGTTAAAGAAGATTTAATAGATAAAAATGAAAGAAAAGTGACACCAAACATGTACAAAATGTAGATGACCATAAGTGATCACTATGAACATGTACATGCTAGTAAGTTGAGTAACCTAGAAAAGATGGACAGATTCTTAAAAATCTACAATCATCCAAGACAAAATGGAAAATATGAACACACTAATTATATATGAATGGGAAAACTGAAACAGTAATCAAAACTGTCCCCCAAAGTGAAACTATTCAGTACTTTATTCCTTCTGACTTGTTTCACTTTTTGGTCAGAAGAATGACAAAACTTGTAATTTGACAGCAGGTCTGAGAAAAAGAGCAAGGAAGAGGGAGGGCAAGGAGTTAAAACAAGGGAGGAAAGAATACAAGAAGCTATAGTGATTGATCTTGGTGCCACAGTAGTGGGAAACTATGAGGGCTACACCTGAACAAAGAACAATGATTTAAGGAAATAAAAGAAAAGAGAGAACACAACTCTCCAAAAAAAGGAATATGCACCCCCATTAAAGACATTTAAGCTCAAAATGCAAAAACCTCCCACACAGAACAAACTGGAACATATCTGTTGCAGCAGCCAACTCGTGGTCTGACAGTTTCCAGTGTCTTTATTAACTAGCATGGTTTTTTAACTTAATTCTCCAGTGACATAAAAATATTTTTATTATTAATTTGCTCATATGACTCATTTTAGTAAATTTATAAAGTCAGGTGTATTTTTTAAGATTATGTTTATTGAGTTCAATGGATTTTTAAAGACACAGCAAGTAAGTTATAGCTCTAAACCACAAGTTTACACAGTTCTATTACAATTATGTACTATAGAAGAACTGTACAGAAGATGCTGAATTCACACTCTTTTATACTCCAACATTCACTATCTTTATATAAATGTTAAAACTTAAAAGCACCAGTTTTCACCTTACTAATTACTCCTTGTAATATAATATATGTCCAATGCTAATTTACTTTAGTGCTCTGATCCTACATGACATGAAACATTTAAGATATCCAGAAACATTCCTGTTTCCAAATTTCATCTAGAGGTATCTTTACACCACAACTTCTAAAATGAAAAACAGAGCTATTCACGTGATCAGTATGTACTTTTATATTAAATAAAAGTATTTGCATTTTAAATAAAAGTATAAAATAATCACCAGCAAAACAAACACAATGACACGACAAGACCATTACTTCAATAACACTGATAACATTCTTTGAGTTAAGTTTGCTTATAATTTACATACACTGTTTTTATTTGCATTTATTTTAATAACATCTTTAAATATGCTCTAAAACACAAATCTTAAATATATGCCAATTGCAAACATAATGTAGTTAGTTACTACATTTCTTGCTATTCAAATGAAATGATTTAAAGCTCCTCAAAGTCATGTCCATTTGTGTTCATTGATTCAGGATGCATGACTCGTCCCATGAACAGTATTGTACCTGCGTTGGTTTGGAAGTGAACAAGAGAAGGGGGAAGAAAAGAAAGACATATTTATTTTTCTTCTTGTGTATAATCAGTAATGTTCTAAAAATGAAAAGATACACTTTTTTCATTAAAAAATCACTCGAACATTAGGAATTATCTGATAT
Source organism: Uropsilus gracilis (assembly GCA_004024945.1). Taxonomy (NCBI): domain Eukaryota; kingdom Metazoa; phylum Chordata; class Mammalia; order Eulipotyphla; family Talpidae; genus Uropsilus; species Uropsilus gracilis. Next base: position 2,793 of record PVHY01028057.1, on the reverse strand, counting down.
TGTGGGAAAAATAATCTCAACATTAAAAAAGTATTCATCTTTGAACTATTAGGTAATGTTTGTGCAAATATCACATTTACCTGTTTTCCTGTTCCTGATAAGAAAGAAAAATGGATGGTCGACAATAACTTGAGGATAAAGCACAGCCATCCTGCTAATTGCAATCATTCCTACAGTGCAGAGAAAAAATAATTACATGTCTGTGGAAGTGTAAGGACAAATATGCAATTTCTTCAAGCCATTTATGTTTAATGTAAAAGGCAAGGACTTACAGGAAACAAAAGTAAAAATTTTGTTAAAAGTGTTAAAGAAATAGTGCAAATATCAACAACTAAACATCAACTTAACCAACCAACAAATTGCAGAAAAATGGGAGATGGAGTGACTGGAGGGGGAATGTAGAAGGGGGATATGGAGGGAGAAGGAGGGATCAATTAATGCACAATTGTGACAAATCAATAAAATGAATTAAAAAAAAAGAAATAGTGCAAATACATCAAAATTTCTTCCTGATCTTTAAGCAAACACATATAGCACACAGTTTCCTCTCTCTATGCCAGCAAAAATAATAGGGCAATTTATTCTGCTTGCTACAAAAATGCTATTCTCAGTTTCAGATACATATTTATGACTTTACCAAAATGATTAAATGAGAAAGTGGAATAAAAGAACAGCCAAAAAAACCAAAAAACTAAAAAAAATTTTCTTTATATTCTTAAAGCATTATTTTTTTTTATCTGAAATAGGTATTTTTATATAACTAGTCACCAGACTTCTACATGGCAGTGATTAAAGGGAAAATACAACAGTGAGAAATGCAATGGTGGTTCCTCATTATGGGATAAGCATTTTAAACTTGCTGCAGGGTGACTCCTTGTCAGGAAGGGGTCAGGATTAAGGAGCACAAGATTTAAAGCTTTCTTGATCACCTTAGCCAACATACAGGCTTTTATTTCCTTCAGAAAATACTGCTTTAATCGATCGGTTCTTTTAATGAACAAATGTATACAGGAGTTAGAAATAATGTGTAAAAATACATTTTATTCCTGAGTCCAGGGGGATGGGAGAATCCTACTAATATCTGTTAATAGCTGCTGATCATGATATTGAAATATATCTAAATAAACAAAAGGAGGGGATAAAGGTAACAGAAAAATACTTTTCACTTATCTAGAGAACACAAAACTATCAAAATTATTTTGGTTTGGACATGTGATTTACCTCTTTATTAATTATTTAGTTAAAATTATTATCCCACTAAAAATCACTTATTACATGCTATCATATTTTCTTGCTTAATAAATGGTTTTAGAAAAATCAAAATTTTCATTGAAAAATTTAAGAACTTATTTTCAAAAATAATTCTGTTCCACAAGTAAGAATATTCAGAACAAAGAGAAATATTTAAGACATGTAAACAAACAATCCAACAGGTAAATTTCTGCTACGGAGCAAGCATTGGGAGGGAAAGCATGAGTGGGCTGGCAACCACCAGTCTCCCCTGCCACTGGCCTCTAACTGGAGAGAAAACAGGATTGGGAGTTATTCAGGATCAGCCTGGCTTCTACGTGGGAGCTAAGCTGGTATTGGCTTGGTTCAGAAAATGACCTGTGCCTCCCACCCACGAATGCTCCAAGAAATATGAATCTAGAAAACCTGAAATGATTTCAGAAAAAAGCCTAGCACCTGAGGTGGCAGCTGCTTCGGAGCCTTCTTCATTAACCTCTAGAAAGGACTTGTGAATGGCCTTGGAGATGAAAATTTCTTTGTTATCTGCAAGAAGGGATAAGAAGTATTTATTTGGTGACAGAGAAAGGGAAGCATCTGCCTTAAATTAAGCAGATTTGAAAAATACAGCCATGTAAGATACTGATATAAAACACATGAAGTTATAAGATTACATATATGAATGAAAAGAACAGACGATGTTCTGACTGATCCTCATTTTACACTTTTGTTAATATCCTCCACGTTTATTTCTTATATTGCCAGAAAAAAGTGGAAGCAAAGCTGTTTTTAATAGCAATTCCAAAGTAGTTTATAATTCAAGATAAAAACATGTTACATGTTGGACTCCATTGTGAAATTTAAAAACACAAAGTGAAAACAAGCAAGAATTCAAATATAACTAGGATAAGAAAAAATTTTAAATCTAATTATTGTAATAATATAATTATTCTTGGCAAAGGAAAACAAAATTGACTTCACAGTTGTACGATGTAAAAAGTCACTTTCTACTTTAGTTTACCTGTTGATTCACAAACACACTTTACCTTAAGGTTAGAGAAAATAACCTATTTTCATTATTAAGAAGACTTTTTTTCTTTTGAATTATCTATCAGTTTAATTTTAATTTAAAATTTAAATTTAATTAAAATTTGATATAAGATAGGACTATTCCATGAATTACATTCACATGCTGTAGTGCAAATTCACAAGCCTTATAATGTGACTGCATTTGGAGATGGAGTCAAATTAAAATGAAGTTTTCAGGATGGGGCCTAATCTAATATGACCAGTATTCCTATAAGAGGAAATTTGGATAGAGATAGGAACAAAGGAAGGAACATGTGTGGTGGTTGAGCATATGTATCAACTTCCCTGGACCACAGTACCCAGGTATTTGGGCACGCATTACTCTCTGGGTGTTTCTGACATGGTGTTTACTGGATGATTTGAATTGGCAGATACTGGGTAAGGCAGAATATGCTCATGATGTGAGTGGGCCTCATCCAGTAGTGTACCAGATCAAGTACTGACCTATTTTTTTCTTTTTCTTTTTTTTTTTTTTTT
>PVHY01028056.1:0-15602 GCA_004024945.1 Uropsilus gracilis | reverse complement strand
TGCCCGGGGTACCACAGACTCAAGCAATCCCCAGCCTCAGCTTCCCAGGTAGCTGGGATGACAGGCGCGCGCCACCACGCCCAGCTATTTTTTTGGAACTAGGTCTCGCTACGGGCCCCAGGCGGGACTCGAACCGCGATCCCTAGCCCCGGCCGCTTCATAGGCTGAAGCTTACAAGCACGAGCCACCGTGCCCGGCCAATATGATTTCTTTTAGGTCCATCCATGTTATCTCAAATTCATCAACTTTTTCATTTTTAATTGATGAATAATATTCCATTGTGTATATACACCACATCTTTTTCATCCATTCATCTGTTTTGGGACATTTGGTTTGTTTCCATGTCCTTGCAATTGTAAATAGTTCTGCAATAAACATCCAAGTAAAGGTGTCCCTTTGTATAAGTATTGAAGTCTCCTTTGGGTAGATTCCTAGAAGAGCAATTGCTGGGACAAATAGTAGTTCCATTTTCATTCATTTGAGGGTTCTCCACACTGCTTTCCATGGTGGCTGTACCAGTTTGCATTCCCACCAGCAGCGTAAGAGTGTTCCTTTCTCTCCACATCCATGCCAGCACTTGTTGCCTGCTTTTGAGATATATTTTAAAACAATCCCACAAATGGTTATAAAAATGGCAAGCAAAATGTAAATATAATAAATGAAACTACATAACACTGAAAATCTCCTATGCAGCCAAAGAAACTCACTAAAATAAAAAGATACACTACAGAAAGGGAGAAAATATTTTCACCTCATATATCTGACAAAGGGCTGATATCCAAGACATTCTGTTCATCGTAAATTTCAGCATAGCTTTTATGTCTTTGAACCTGCTCTACAAAGATTGGGGCTTTTTTTTCCTGTTCTGTATTTCTCTCACTTAAGAGAGAGCTGTACATAATAAGTGCATAGTAAGTATTTCTTGATTGACTAAATGGATAAATGAATGACAGATGAATGAAGTCAGCAGTCACCAAAGGGCAGTATAAAGGCCATTGGACATTAGAGAAAGTTATTTGATGTTTGATGAATAAAGCTGTGGCATGGACTGACCTGCTGTGTTACTTTGGATCAGGACCTTTAGCCCAGCAATCGCTTCTCCCAACCTCAGTTATTTCTTTGTCATCTGAGTGTTAAAGAGGATTTCTGATGGATATAATCAGCATAATCTTCTCCCTAAACTCAAGAAGCAAATGTAGTCATTGAAACTTTATTTTTCCCAATTACTTACTCAGAAAATAGCTTCTTTTTACCTCCCACCCTATAGACCTGGTAATCTCAAAACTTGTGTTGTTCAGTGATTCAGCTCCCCAGACCATGTAGCTCATCCCTTGACCAGGAAGGAGGATAATAGCAAGAATTTGAGTTGACTTGGCAGCTCTTAGGGTTGCAGCAGTTAGTGCTCACCTCTTTAACTCCTTAATCTCTGCTGTCTCCCAGGTAGCCAAGCCAGTTTGGAGATAGAATCTGTTCCAGGTTTGCATTTTTCTAAACCATCACCCTCTTCTTTGCTGGATTTACATCTATACATCTTGGGTTGATTTTCTCTTAAATCTTGGGAATGTAAATTGATCATCATATCTGTTGATTATCACATACACCTGCCTTTGCCATGTCTCCAATAAAATATTAATATATTTGACTACTGTCCTCTTACTTTCCTTCAGGCTGGATCTTTTTAGACACTTTTCATGCCCTAGAGGAATGTCATATAGTCAAAGCAGCTAGCTAGAAGTCCCACAATTGTCCAGACCTGACAGTCTCTTTTATCTGTGAAGGGAGGAGGGAGTAACTCTGATTAGCTTTCTGGGAGCAGCTGGAAGTATATTGGTATAAAGGGGCTAATTGTATTTTATACTATGGTGGATATGATAACAGACCCTTTCCTCAGGCAAGTAGGGCACTTTGCCAGTCTTCTAAGAAAAATATCTCTTGATGCTTCTAGAGATTCCAAAACCCACCTTTTGGAAGGAGGCCAACCTCTTTCCAAAGGTGATTTTCCATTTCTGGAATTAGAACAGCAAAACACAATTGTAATCCATTTCTGGGCAGTGTGGATAGAGAAAAACAAGGCTTTGTCCACAGCATTGGCAAGCTGTGACATGTCTGAATTTAATTTTGAGTCTCATTGTAAATGCCAAAGTAAGAGAAATTTATGAAATAGAGACCTTCATTAATACTTGCCCTCTACCTCATGAGCTCCCTTTTCTATTCCATCTTCTTATTCCTAAAATCCCAACAATCAAGCCCCCTAGGGCCTCACATATGGTATGTTTTCTTCTTATTGTGTTATCAGCTAATTCCTGCTAAGGCTTTAACTAGTAACTAAGGTGTTGCTTACTTGTAAATATTCACGGAAAGTTCTATATAAGGAGAACATGCATTGCTGAGTCTCTTCTATAGTTCATAGGTATAATATATTTGGGGAAGGGGTTTCATGTGATATTTCAAATGAACCTGGCCATGAAGCTCTACTAAAGGGGCTTTTGGAAAGTGTCAGAATTCCAACTCTACCTCACATCTGTGTGATGAGGGACTCTTTCAACATCTGGTCATCACCTGCGTGACTTCATCAATAAACTTTTGCAATCCTCATTCTTCCCACAGGATATAAAATGTTATGTTGAAAATTCACCCATAAAGCTTTTTGTGTGTGCATGACAAATGTGAGAGACAGGGGAAGTCTGACACTTTAATGGCTGCCTCTCCTCTCATTCTTGTAGACACCTAATCTGTTTCACTGTCTCCACAACATCATGGTGAACAAAATGAATTCAGAGACCATAGAAAGGTTATTTCACTAAATCCAGATACTATTACCTGCTTTTTCCTGTTTATCTTTACCCACGCACATGCCTTTCTCTCTTCCCATCCCCAGCAGCTGTTATAAAACTAGAAATGTAAGCATATCCAATTGAAACTCATTGACGTGACCAATGCTACATCAACTAGCTCTGGGGTGGGGAGCCATTTTTGACAGCCAGGCTATGGTAGCTGTTGCCAGGATATAATCTTAAAAACACTATGAAATGTAAGCACTTTGACTAGCTCTTGGAATGTATGTGTTGGAAGGGAATTGCTTTTAAATACAGTTTTACATTTTAAAGGATATTTCCACCTTTAGTGGATATGACAGAATGTATAGAGAACCTAACAAATAGTCACAGGTGACCCAGAAGATATCAAGTTCTACATCCTCAAGTTTTCTGTGCTCAAATCACTTTGTCATCAAGTTGGAAGTAAGAAGGAGATATGAGTAAACAATGTCTATCCAACCTGTAACCTAGAGGTGTTGGATGCCAGACGCAAGGTATGAGAAATGAATTGATAAGAAGAGATTGCCCAGCCACAGCTGGGGGTCAAATGGAGATATGTATCATGAGACAACTTTATTAGCAAAAGAAAGGGGTATTTATAGGGACACAGGGTGAAGGCCTGTTGAACTTTAAAGAAGACAAACCTGAGAGACAACATTTTAAAGTTTAAAAGTTATTGAGGAAGGGGGAGTGTAAGGCAGGTGGTCACTATCTCTAATTAAGAAAGCCAGCGGCTCCAGTGCGGTCTCAGAAGGTTATTTTAGTAAATCATCCCAAGTTTTCTAGGGATGGTTAACAAGAGAGGTTTTTTATCTTGTCTGGAATGACCCTTCTGGTTTGCAAATGACGCACAGCATAGAGATACAATGTCCTATTTATATGTCCGTTTAACCTTGTGGGGTCTTAAAGTATGCTCTATTTAAGATCTTTATCGCTAGCACACCCACTAAGACTCCCCTCATTTTTATTAGTAATGTGAAACTGTTTTCTTTTTTTGGAGGGGTGAAATAATTACAGACTTTCTTCAATTATATTGTGCCATATGTTATAAGATGAGTTATATGAGCATATGTATTTCATTATGAGTATGAGCATATCAAGACAAGAACACAGGATATTTGGACATTTTCATTCTATGCCATCTATTTTCAAGCCCCTTTAAAGCCCCTGATGTTTCAGGAAATTTGGACGCTAATCACCTGTGAATCTTCGCACATACAATTTCCAGTAGTTCCTGCAGTTAATACAACCAAAAATGCCAATAGAACAGACTTTGCTATGTTACAGAACATCTGGTTCTGATCCTGGCAAGAGAAAATGAAAAGTAATGGAAACCAACATTTTGCCAGGATACTTTTTTTTCTGGGTTCTTTTTTAGAAATGGGCAAAGATTCAATGGGCATCAATTCCAGGAATTGCTCGTTCCCTCCCCATTTTCATTTCTATAGCTCTTTCAATTATGCACACACCCAGATTTATATGCAGCCATATCTTCTTTTATTTGTAGAGCAAATCTTCACTTCACAAGAAATTTCCAATCTTTAAGGTGGTACATTTGCAACAGAGTCAACATGATAAATCTTTCAAGTAACAGGATTATAGCTACTAATTTGAATGTGTTTTGCATTTACTACTTAAGAAACGAGTGGTGGGTGTTCACGATATGTCAGTGACACTGGCCTCTTTTATTATATTTATATTTCCCAAAGCTTATAAATCCACACGAGATCTCATGTTTCACAGAAACAATACAGTTCTAAAGACAAACTATGCTATTATGTTTGCAATTAAAATGGGATTTTTTTAAAGTGCTACATTTAAAAACAGGAAAATAATATATACATACACACATATATATATATCCACATGTGTTGGTTATAATTTAATTTTATACAGAATAGACTGTCTCTTGTATTTTTTTGATGAAAAGGAATAAATTTGTCTATGAATTTAATATGTAAATATATATCAATAAACCAATTCCTAAAAAAGTATAAAGATGGTATAAGAAGGTATGTTCGTCTCTAGACAATTCCCTAGACAATTTACATTGTCTTTATATTTCATTTTATTTTCAAATAAAGCAAAACAAATGGTCATATATTTGTGATTCTGCTAGAGAAAAAGGAGAATATTTTTATTTTCTCATCTTTCATTATTCCCTCTCATCCTGTAATCAAAGTGGAAGTATCAAGACTTCTCTAAAGACTCTCAAGATACTTTGGACAAATCTGGCTCAGTGGAATCTAGGGAATGATAGGAAAGAAATCATACAGGACATGTGGGGGGTGAGAGCAGGAAGAAGTTGGGCTTTCAGAAAATAAGAGCTAAGTACTATAAAAGAAACTCATAGCATTTCAGGGATTTTGTTGTAAGTTGATGTTCTTATAACTGTCATGTTTATATCATTTCATGATTCTTGTTACTGAGTATTTCTAATAAGGAGATTCAATTCTAATAGATTAGAAAGGCATAAGTTTCCATTATTTTTATTCAACTTCTAATTTGTTTTCCCATTCATTTATTTCAATTGTGATAACATTGGTTTACAGCATTGTATATGATTTAGGGAATAGGCTCAAATGTCTTCACAGGTATGTGCCTATGCATTCAACTGCCACCCCCAAAGTGCACATAATCCTGTGCCATAGCTTTAAAAGACGCTATCTACCAGCAGTGGAATATTTGAGAAGTAAATGATTTGGGGTGTCTTCATGTTCTTTTAGCATACTGATAGAGTTCCATGAAATTTGGTCATCTCTGAGTCCATCAGCCTCTGGTTAGTAAAATGGATCTCTAATCCCTATTCTGTCACCTTCTTCCCAAAGCTTGTTGTTCAAGGACAAATGCAATTCTCCTTTTCTCATGTCGGCAAATTCCTAGGAATGAAAAAAAAAATTGCTAGATCCTTCAAAACATTAAGTCCCTTGTAACCAAAATTAAACCTAAACACAATATTTTTCAAAGTTTTCAGCACTCCCTGTTATCCCTCCATATGTTCAGTGTTTGTTTTTCATGCTGAACAAATAAAAAGGGGAAACTTGTGTTAAGAGAAGTATGTCAGAGTACTTTAGTGAAGCACTGCCTATCTATCAAAGCCTTTCTGTGTTGCTGCAAAACTAAATGCAAAATTCAATTAATATATATATTCAGCAACATAGCATGGAAAACACATGCACCCTAAAGGCTCAGGCAGGCCACGATCTGTCAGGTAAATACATGTTTTGATACTTATCCAAACTCCAAATAAAATTTTGAAACCATTTGGGAAGGTCTCGAGTAAATGTTCTTGATATTTAAAATATGCTCTGCCTTACCATATGTTTGAAGAATTATGAATATTGGCCAGTTTCTCCCTGCGAACAGTTGCAGTGCTAGGACTGACTTTTAGAAATTCTTCGCTGTAGGAGAGTGTCTCAAGGATCATGTGAATGTTGTATGTATGAACTGCCTAAATCTCTGAGTTTTGGGGGTGGCAGGGTAGTGGGCTTGGTTTAAATTCAAGGACTTGGGTGGAAGATTTGTTGCAAAGAGGACAGATACTGCCTTTGGAGATGATGGAATAATAGATGGTTGACAGCGATACTTGTACCTTCCCTTTGTGAGTCACTGGGCCAGTTCTTGTGTATCTGGACCTCAGACATGTGGGAGGGGACAAAGTGTTGTCAGACACATGAGGAGGAGATGCTGTGAACAGAAGCCACCGTGACAACTGAAAGCCACCCAGCCTGTGTAAAAGAGAACGAAGAGCTATGTGCTAGGAGAATGGAATAAGCATTTTAGAACCAAATGGATCCATTTTACATTCCAGTTTCTTCCTAATTGGTAGCTCTGGGTATGTTGCTTAACCTCTCTGCTTTAGGTTCATCATCTGCGAAACGGGGGTAATGACATCTGTCTTTACAGGGTTATGTTAAGGACGAGTGAGCTCAGCAGTAATTGTGTCTAGCGCATATCTGTCTTTCAAACAAAACTCTTCTCCCTCAGCCTACTCTCCTTATGTGATCTTATCCATGCCCAGGGTTTAAAAACTGAGCTATATGCTGACAACTACCAAATCTATCTTATAAACCTATAATAAACCCTTGGGTGTTTCAGACTCATAAAGTCACTCCCGCCCCCATCTCAATTGGGCTATGAGAAGTTCTCTAAACAGTTTCTCTGCCTCATCCCTCAAATGTATCCTCCACACTCTTGGCAGAACTATGTAAAAGGCAAACCTAATGATGACTTTCCTTTCTGAAAAACACCGCATCTTGCCCCATCACCTGCACCAGGGATCTCAACCAGTATTCCAAGAGTCAAACAAAAAGTGTGTGCAACAAGTCTCTGCATGTTCCTGAAAGCCTAAAATATTGATGATGTGTATCTTTTCAGAAAAAGCCAGCAAAACAAGATGCACTCTGTATCTGATTCACAGGCAGCTCTCCTGAATCTTCTCCTGGCCCTCTGCCCTCCGCTGCACTGAAGCACTTCTAGTTCCATGATATGGTGCTGTGCTGCTTCTCAGAGTCTCCATGCAAAAGCCTTCTTGCATCTTTTCCTGGGGAACATCTGCTCATAGACAATCACTAGAGCTCTTTCCTCCAGGATGTCTTCCTTTAAGTTCTACCTCACATTGACCAGCAAAGCTGAGTTAATAGTAAAGTTCCTCTGCCCACCCATAATTTTTTATGAATATCCCCGATATTGCCACTTATGCTAAATTATTATTCTCATATGTGCATCCTTTTCAGCTTCTTTGCATACCTGATGATACTTGATTAGCTGCCAGACATTTGAGTTTAGCCTTGTTAGGGTTCAATATTTTTGTATTGTAGATCTTCTGAGACACACTTAAGTAACCTGCAGAATTTGACCCCTTAGAGATTGGTTTTAAGCTCCCTGAAACTAGAAAAAAAGAGGTTTTTAGGGCTGGTTTTGACCTACTTTTGACCTACTTTTGAATAGTCAGCCTGATGCTGTGTAATTAAGAGATTTAAGAGATTTTTCGACGTTGACAAGTGGGAAGGTTTTTCTCAGCCTTATGGGTGCCCAAAGAATTACTCTTTTAACCTTGTCAGGCTCTTTTTTTCTGTAGCCTCAGAGGGTCCCCTCTGTTACTGTGTTAGTCAGAACTCACCTGGGATTGGAGGGATGACTGTTCTCCATCTACAGAACTCTGTTTTCTTGCTTGCCATCTACCATGAAAACTTGGATCTCCAACCCCTGTACTCCAAAGGTCCACTCAACACCCTGGGATTCCTCCCCTCCCTGCACCTTGACCTAGAAACTCAGCAAGCCTGGGCCATCTTCTGGTTCACCTACTTTATTTCTTTTCATAGACATCATCATGCTTTGTTGCTTTGATGTCCAAAGTCTTAATTAAGAATTATTGATTTATAAATTTTGTCATTTTTCACAAAGTTTTTTCAGCAGGTTAGTTCTTGTTACTATGTCTAGATCAGAAATGGAAACTTCACATGCTTGATACTTGGACTTTGTGTTTCTAGCACTTAGTACATGTGTTTTACATATGGTAGCTTCTCAACAACTTAAAAAAAAAAACAAATGACTTTGGCAGAAGAAAAGTGAGTGAATAAAGAGAATTAAATGGACCCTACATCTTCTGTAGGGGGTCCCCAGAACACCATGATTTACAGTGCTCTCTTCAAACACAATGCTGGACTCTCTCCAATACTAGTCCTAAGGCAAAGCTGCCTTCAAAGATGCTTAAAAACCAGTAATCAATACATAATACCTGTATTATTTATCATTCTTAATCAGAGACCATGAAAAATATGGTATTATTATATGAAATCAAACAATGTGGTTTGACTTAGTCTGATAATAATAAGTATTAAAGCTCTCTGAATTACAGAGTTTCTTTCATTGATAATGATTTGACCCTCTGTGGTTATACTGCCATGTTGTGGGGAGACAATTATATGATGTTTAACTAAAAGAATGTCTCAGTAATTGCTTTCATTAAACATTTCATGCAGATTATTATACTAGACATTAATACCTGACAACCTGACAAACCTGCACTCTTTAGTGGAAGAAAATGATACCGGATTGACAATTATTAACATTAAATCCCTAGTTTTACAAAAAGCTGTCACTAGGAGAGATGGCTATTATGGAATGAATTGTTTCCCCTCCAACTGTATATGTTGGCATTCTAGCCCTTGAACTTATATTTGGAAATAAGGTCATTGCCAATATTACTAGTTGGAATGAGGTCATATTTGAATGTGGTGGACTGATGTCCTTATGAAAAAAGGGAAATTTAGATACAGACATACATACATTGTTTCATGTGAAAATTACATAGAGATTGGGATGATATTTCTGCAACCCAAGGAATGTCAAAGCTTGTCAGGAAACCACCAGAAGCAAGGGAAGAGACAGGGATCAGATTCTTCCACATACAGCCCTCAGAAGACACTTGATGTTGAACTTAGCTTCTAGAACTGTGAGAAAATGCATTTCTGTTATTCAATGCATGTTTGTGGCACTTTATTACATCAGTCTTAGCAAAGTAATATACATACTGAGTTCTTTGAGTTGAAATAATGTTGATTAGCAATATTCCCCTAAACATAAAAGTGGGTTGTTGGAAACTAATATCTTCCCTTACAATACCAACTCATTTAAATATATTACTATGATGCAGGTTGTCTCATCTTTATTATTTTGAGATATAGGTTTAGTGACCTATCCATGAAAAGTCCAATTATTTCCCAAAGGCTTCATCTCCAAACACCAACACATATGAGATTAGGGTCTCAACATAAGAATCTGGGGAAGAACACAAATATTCGGGCTATAGCTTTAACCAAGACTAGCCTGATTAGTACTGATCGCACGTTTTCCTGGTAGCAGGGGCTGATTGACTTCACTTTCTTATGAAGCTGAACTCCAAAGACCAGTGTACTATGTTGAACTTCTTCCACCATGAAAGAGAAAGTGATTAGACACTTATTCAAGAATTTGATTTTACTCTCCTGTTGTCTTTTTTATGTGCTAGCAATATCGATTTCAGAGTTCATTCTGAATGTTTTTTACACAATCATGATAAACAACACAATGTGGCTTTGTGTCAAGTAGGACCTGATAATCATGAGGTTTAGTAGTTTGCCATCTCTAAGACCTCTGGGTTTTACAGAGGATCTAGGTGAGCTTTTGAAAAAAACTGTTCCCCATGCAATATCCCTCTTTATATTGCTTACTGTTCTTGTATTCAAGAATGTGTCATTTGTAGGTCAGTCATTATTTATACAGGCAGTTTGTAATGAAAAGATATATTCAACATGTAAAAACAGTCTACAATGGTATAGAAGCTACAATATCCATAAATTGTCAATAACTTTCAAGACCTGATCTCACGTTGTCTGGTATCTTAGTTTTATCTAGACATCTTACCAAATTTGTTCTTTTGTCGTAATATAATATATTGAAAAGTAACCTCTTCAACTAATTTTATCTTTGTATATTTAGTTGATTCAACAAGTATTTTTAGAGCTCTTAAAATTTATGCAATATTGGCTTCTTAGGATTTAGGAATGGACAAAGTCTATTCTTACAGAATTAGTAATTAGGGAAAGTTTTAACTTTCCATAAAGTTTCACTCTGTAAAGCCTTCTCTCACACCTCTAAATTGTTTAAGTCTGAAGGAAATGCTGTAAGACCATAGTTGGAAAAACATTCTTTAGGGTACCAAAAAGACAATATTAGCCTAAAGATACTACTCTAGTGCCAATAGACTGCCTCCCCCACTGACCACCTACATGTTGTTAAATATAGATATTAAGCCATAAAGTCTTATTTAGTTTAATTTGGGGTTCTTTATGTTTCTTACTGACAGCCTTATGAGCTGTTCAGTTTCTGCTCTGAAAAGTTTGAAAGTCGGTGTCTCTAAGAGCTTGAAATTTTTAACTTTGTATTTCTATTTTGTTTAATAAGCACTTTTCATAAACCATCATTTCAACTCTTGCTCAAGCAAAGTAAGTTCTGTTATAGCATTTCACCTAATTTTGGAAGACATTTTTTTAAAAACCAGTCTCCAACAGGCAAGGAAATTATCATATACTGCAATATTAACTAGAATAAAGCTAAAAATAGTAAAACATTTCATAAATTGGCATTTTCTTTACAATTCTTCCCAGCATTTTTCTTTCTTTTTTTTAACAATTTACATTATAATTTTTTAAAATTTTCTCAGAAGTGATACAGTTGCTGCACACTTAAGTTATAATAACTGTACAGCAAGGAATTCCAAGCATCTTGCCCTTTGTTCTGTATCATTTTTTGCTCCCGAAGAGAAGATTATTGTACAATAATTACACACCTTGTTAAACCTTATTACTTTAGTATTGTACAGTCTTCTCTCTTACTTTACTAGCGAACAGAATGGGATATGACATAGGACTAACCTAATAGTGTTGTAAAGAATAAGGCTCCGTATGGAAACATCAATTATGATTAATGCAATTAGATTAAAATTGTAAGAAAAATATAGATAATACACCAAGTTCCTCCATATTCCTACTTCTTTAAGATATAACAGTAAGAGAGAAAAAGAGGGAAAGGGGATAGGGAGGATGAGAAAAAAGAAAAGGTGAATCAGGGGAAGTACTTCTATCTCATCCCATATGATAATACTTCCTTATTATCCAAATTTTGGTTTCCACTCAAGCAGAAGATCATGAAAATAATAAATACCATCTCAAAAATTTTTGATACTAACCTCTTCTGTATTTCAATGAGTTAAAGACTAATAGTTAAATGATGTCATGCCAATGAAAAACCTATTGCTAATATCATACTTAATGCTAAAAACACTGAAGTTCCCCTCCTGAAATAAGGACTAAAACAAGAATGCCTGTTCTAGACTGTTGAATATTGTGCTGCCAGTTCAAACAAGGGCCAATCACTAGAAAAATAAATGAAAGATACCAGATTGGAAAAGCAAAATTATCTTCCTTTGCAGATAACATTGTCTTATATACATAAATTCTTTTAAAAATCACTAAATAACTAATAATCACTAAATGACTAAATGATTTTTATGAAACTAGTCGACAGCATCAGCATGCAAAAAGAATTTGCATCACTAAACTGTAGCAAATGATATTCCAAGCATGAAGTGAAGGAATCAATTCTATTTATATTTCCAGCAAAAATAAAATAATTATAAATTTGAAGAAAAAAATGTAAGGTGGTGGCACTTTAAACTATAAAATATACTTGAAAGAAATTATAAGTAAATGGAAAGACATCCTCAAATCTATGTATGGACTCAGTGTCTATCAGAATTCCGGTTTACTTTTCTATAGAAATTTATAGGCCGACCCTAAAACTATGTGGACAATGCAAAGGACCGCATTAAGCACTCTTGAAAAGAAATTGAAGGAATCACGCCACCCAAAACTTGCTCTAAAGCTACAGTAACCTAAACAGCATGTGACTGGCAGTTGTCCAACATGGTCCTGATGTGGACCTGCTGCCCAGTGTCACAGAAACCATGACCACCAGTTTTTGAGAAAAGAAATAGCTTTATGTGAGATCTCCTGAAAAGGAGATTGGAGGCAAGGTTCAAATCTGTCTCCCAAGGATGGGACTGTGAGTGGTATTTATGAAGCCAGGAAACAAGGAAAGTACTTTAAAAATAAAAGTTGGTGGAGTCTGATTGGTTGTTTTCTGCTAAATCATGGTGTAAGTTGAATTTGTGGCCAGTGCTACAGCAAACCTGAGCATCTAAATGTCTATACCATGAACCAGACATCTTAGTTCCTTTATCCTGTGGCAATTTTCATTCCAGACAGTAAGAGATCACTTCCTGGACAGGGAACAACACTCTTGTAAGCCTGTACTTTCTGAAACACAATTTGTCAATTTATTTTTTTTTTTTTAAATCTGTTTTCTTGTTTACACTGGGTATGGACAATTTTGTCCCATTATTTCATTTTTCCAAGTGCACCTTTCTATCCTTGCAAGATAAATAAGCAAAAATAAAAAAGGAAAATATGACCACCCCAACCACCAGAGATCCAGCATTGAAGAACGGATCCACAGATCAGTGGAATAGCATTTCTAGGGTCCTTGCATGTATAGTTGATAGATTTTCAAGAGGAGTGTCTAGACCCATCAGCAGGGAGAGTCTAGAAAAATAATGTAGGAAAAACTGGATATCCACAAGCCAAAGAGTGAGTTCAACTTTTACTTCATATCATCTTACTATAATGACCTCAGTGTATCATAGACCTAAATGTAAGAGCTAACACTATTATTCTCAAGAAGTTAGAGGCATACTATGGTGGCCTTGGGTTAAGCAGTGGTCTCATAGATGACACCAAACTATAACAGGTGAAAAAGAAATACATTAGACTGTGTCAACATTAAAATCTTTTTACTGAAAACTGTTTCACACACAAACACACAAAGTGGGGGAGAAAAATCTCAAGATAGAGGAGAATATTTGCAGATCATAAAACTTTAATAGTAAAGACTATAAATAATATAACTCAACAATAAAAAGACAAATAGTCCAATTAGAATGTATTAACTATGCTTCTAGCTTCTATAAACTTGATGCTTTTAACATCTACCCTAAATGCATATGTTGGGTGTGTCTTATACTAGACAACTTGATTATATGCCTGAATTACCTGCCTTTCTCATCAGCCTCCCTCTACAGGAAGAATTTTCCTCCCAGAGTGCAAAGAGTGCAATTTCAGATACATAACAATTACTCCTGAGTTCATACCTCCAACTTCCTGCTTTGTTAGACTCTCAGGCTACCATCTACCTGTTCTAATCACCCCAGGGCCTGGTATCAGACAAGTAGAGACAGCCCTGTGCCACAGAGCCTGATGAAACTATTCCAACAGGCAAATGATAAACTTTTCTCCCTACATTACCTCTTCTTTTCTGTGAAATTTCACTAAGGCTCTTGTCCATAGCTCCATCCTTTCACCTCAGAGCTGCCCCAAGTGCTTCTCTGAATGACCTCTCTGGCATATCATGGCTCCTTCTCTTGAAAACAGTGGTAATGAACTCTTTTTAATGACAACCATCTTCTAGTCTGTGGGCCTTACCCTATTTTTAAAATAAATATAGTAATTTTTTCGGTTAATATTTAGTATTCTTTTTAAGAAAATTGAGGTAACATTGGTTTGCAACACTATATGATTCATGGTTGCAGGACCACACTTCTTCAGATGTATGTTACCACAACACCGTCACCACCAAGATACCCATAGTCCTCCACATAGTCCTTTGGCCCCCTTTTACGCATTGCTCTCTGCCATCTCTCTCTCACTCTGTTAACCTTTTATTCTATGACCAATTTCTCAGTTTTGTTATTTTTTTTTGTTTTGTTTTTTTGAGTTACCTTTTGTTTCTTTTCACTATATTCCACATATTAAAACTGAAACCATCTTATTACTATCTTTCCTCTAACTTATTTCCTTTAACTATATCATTTCCAGTTCCATTCATGTTATTCAAGTGGAAACAACTTTTGTTTTTAAAAAAATAGCTGAGTAGTGCTCTTCCACTGAATAGTATGCCACATCTTCTTAAACCACTCATCTGTCCTTATGCACTGGGGTTATTCACATAATCTAGCTATTGCAAATAATGCTGCAATGAACATAGGCATACATGTATGCTTATGCCTATTAAAAGAGATACACTATCTCTTTTAATTAGTGTTGATGCAGTATTTCAGAACAAAAGATAGTATTTCATAAAATATATATCAATATATATTGAAGACATACAATTAGCCAATAAACACATGAAAGAATGCTTATCTTTAGACATTAGGAAAATATATATCAAAACCACAAAGACTACAGCAAACATCATCTTAAATGGGGAAAAATTAAAATCATTCCAGTTAAGATGTGAAACTAGGCAAGGATGCCCACTCTCTCCATTACTTTTTAACATTGTATTGGAAGTCCTAGCCAAGGCAATAAGGCAAGAGAAAGATATAAAAGGGATACAAATAGAAAAAGAGGAACTGAAACTATCATTATATGCAGATGATATGATTCTATATGTAGAGAACCCCAAAAAATCCACAGAAAAACTCCTTGAAATAATTAACCAGTTCAGTAAGGTTGCCGGCTACAAAATCAACACACAGAAATCAGTAGCCTTCCTATACACAAAAAGCCAAGCAGAAGAAGAAGAAATTAAAAAAGTCATCCCATTTACCATTGCACCAAAAACAATTAAATACCTGGGAATAAACCTAACAAAACACGTAAAAGAACTCTACAAAGAAAAATTTAAAACGCTACTAAAAGAGATAGAAGAAGACACAAGGAAATGGAAAGACATTCCTTGCTCATGGATGGGAAGAATTAACATCATCAAAATGGCCATCCTACCAAAAGCAATCTACAGATTCAGTGCAATCCCATTAAAAATTCCAATGACATTCTTTAAAGAGATAGAACAAAAGTTACAAAAATTCATATGGAATAACAAAAGACTTTGAATATCAAAAAACCTCCTCTCCAAAAAAAGAGAGAATGGAGGACTAACTATTCTGGACTTCAAGCTATACTACAAAGCCATAATACTTAAAACAGCTTGGTACGGGTACAACAACCGACAATCAGACCAATGGAACAGAATTGAGAATCTGGAAATAAAGCCACACAAATATAGCCAATTAATCTTTGACAAAGGAGGGAAAAACTTACATTGGAACAAAGATAGTCTCTTCAACAAATGGTGCTGGGAAAACTGGACTAAGACATGCAAAAAAATGGACCAAGACATCTC